>CM041779.1:5422435-5440594 GCA_023374045.1 Limonium bicolor | reverse complement strand
AAAGAATGCCTAACAAAACTCAACATAGATGGGCCAATCTGATGCCAAAAGGCCTGAAAAACCCCGCAGGATACCCGTCCACTCCCGGAGCCTTAAAAGCCTTCATTGACTTCAAGGCCCTAGAGACCTCGTCCATGGAAACCTCTTTGGTTAGCGATTCAGAATCAGACCTATTAAGGATAGGGAAATCATGAGTATAGAGATGCTTCCCAGGAATCCCACTGTTAAAAAAAAAGGTTGGAGAAATGGCTCTTAACTAACATGCTAGGATCATCCTCCTTGGTGACCTAGGAACCATCATTCCCCATGAGCTTAAAGATTTTATTATGCCTTCTCCTAAGATTAGTCTTAATATGGAAATATGAAGTGTTTCTATCACCAAGTTTAATCTTGTCATCCCTAGACTTTTGGAACCATAACAATTCCTCACGCTGAAGCCACAATTCAAGATCACTCTGAAGTCTTAACTCAAGGTCTTTAAGATGGTCACCCACCCCGGTGTCAATAGCCCTTTGAATACCTCTAAGACGGCCAAGGATTCTGTTTTTATTCCTAATAATATGCCCGAAAGTAGAAGTATTCCAGCTCTGTAGAAACGTACTCAGGTTCTCTAAGGAACCCCACAACTCCATGTTCAGGTTTAGATTTTGAGAAACAGCACTACGGATTTCAGGGTGCGTAAACCAGACAGCTAAAAACTTGAAGGGTTTTGGTCTTGGGCTTCTTCTAAAATCATCAGTAAGGGATAAAAAAACAGGACAGTGGTCTGAAGTCATTCTAGGAAGATTTTCAACTACTGCATTAGGAAAAGTATTGCACCAATCAGTAGAGGCTAAAAACCTATCGAGTCTCGCCCTATGCTGTCCATTTGTCCAAGTGAAGATGTTGCCCGAAGCAGGCAAGTCAATAAGCCCCCCGTTATGAACCCAATCGAGAAACAAATTATCAACCCCACTATTCCTAGCAGCAAAGCGATTCTGTCATTGGGGTTAAGAGTTGCATTAAACTCCCCACCCAACCCCAAGGAACATCATTTCTAGCCTGAGTTTGGTCAAGATCATGCCAAAATTGTCGTCTTATAGTAGGAATAGGGCTCGCATAGACAGCAGTCATAAAATATGTCTTACCAGATTCGTTAATCAAGAAATGAACAAATTGTCTATTTGAAGCAATAATTTGAATGTTAATTGGATTGTTCCACAAAACCCAAATGCCCCCGCTAAACCCATGAGCATCTTCCCGAAAAGTATTATCAAACCCAATTATGTTGCACACATACTCAACAGTCCTGCCACTGATTCGCGGCTCAACCAATACTAAAATATGTGGATTTTTCCTCCTAATTAGATCCCTTAAGGATCTATGAAAACTAGCTCTAAGAGCACCTCTGATATTCCAAAAAAGAATGGCCATTAATAAGTTAAGACACAATAGTAACAGTCATACAAGTTCCCACCAGGAGGGAAAAATTGATCATGAAAACCAACAGTATTGTGGTGTTTATCGGCACCAGAAACCTCAGCATTAACACTAGAATTGGGATTAACAGCATGATCTACATTAGACACCACGACTGCAGAATTATTGACCCTAGCAGGCAAGATCTGTAAAGACTTACCAGCAGTTTCCAAAAAAGAATTGTCAACAGAAGTTAGGTTAGAGTTCATACTTACAGTACCGGGAAACTTACCCGTGCATGCGGTTTCTGCAAAGGGACACCAAGGTGACCTTCCGTAGAAGCCCTAACACCAGGCTGAATTTCACTGTTGGAGTGATTCCCTTCATCTTGCGATCGAACATTTACCTTATCCAGAACCTTGAAGCGAGACCCACTAACCATCTTCTCCCGATCAGATTTAGCGCCCGACGGAGTTTTCTTTTGAACAGATTTATAAGTGTTGCGCTTCCTGGGGACCATCCAATCCCCATAATCTTGCGCGATATGAGCAGGGACTTCACCATGGTCTTGTAGGACAAGTCGAAATCCTTCACTCTGGGAAATTTGATCATCAGATTCTTTATGGATACAATCATTGTCCTTGTGTCCATAACAACCACAAACAAAACAAACGAGGTGTAACCCCTCATATTCAATCTTCATGGTTTGACACCGGAAACGGTACTTGGCAAGAAGGGGTTTGGTGAGGTCCACTTCTACAGCCACCCTAGCTAATCTCAATTTGCCAAAACCCGCCATTGTCAAATCCACCTTTTTAACCTTTCCAACTTTTGACCCCAGAATCCTTAAGAAGTCCTCGTTGTAGTACTCACTTGGGAGGTCTGGAAATCTGACCAGGACCTCAAGATTCACCAGGGCTTCTGAGTTGGGGTTGAAATTGGGTTTCCACCTTCGAATGGTCAGATAGTGATCTAATATCGGCCAAGGGCCTTCGGTTAAAACAAATTGTAGGTCCCCGTCATTTGCAAACGTGACCTTATAGAAACCATTTGTCAAATCATCCATGGCGAACTCCCCATGGAGACGCCAGCGATTTTTCAGTCTGTCGTATAAAACGTTCATCAGTAAATTTTTACCTAGAAGTTTGATGATGATTGCATTTCTCCATGGAACCCTGGACGATTCGACACGAACAAAATTAATTTAAAACCCTAGCGCAGTCGTTCTTGGAGGCAGACCTGTTCGAGAGTAACAGTTCTTTGAATAGACAGTTCCGACAGACCGGAGCAGAAGGCAGAGACTGGAATCATCATCGTTCTTCAATTAGATGACGTTTTCTAATCTCTTGATTATTGTTATTATTTCTTTGTCTCCGATGTCTGAGTAGTTGTTAGAATTCTAGTTTGCTATGGATAACTAGTTTATTGTTTTTCTTCCTGAGTTGTTAAATATAAATTCTATACATATTGTAGTTTTATTCCTAGTTATTTATTGAATTCTCTTGTGATTAATTATTGCTTGAGTTTATTTGGTATGAATTGCTTACAAGTGAGAACTGCGGTGTTCATTAACCTTAGGAATATTACCAGTGAAACTACAGATGACAATTCCTGGGGATTAGCTGACTAGAAACCAGATGATTCGTTAACGCTACTAGTTAATTTGTAAATTCGTAACGAGAGTTAGGATTTGAGAATTGCTAGTAAGAATCTATCTTGCGGGAGACCGGTTTTAGATTAATTTAGATCTGAGGTTGCAATCTAGAATTTAGAAAACACTCAGGAAGGAAATTGATAAACCGGAAAGAAGTAGTAAACCTGGATTCACCCTTTTAGATTTGTTAGATAAACACTTTTAATTGTTTTTATTATTGTTTATTTAATTTTCTGCAACCAAACCCCCAATTTTATTGTTGTTATTTTTCCTTCAGTTTATTAGTTAGTAGATTAAGACTCAAACTAGACACAACCTCCTTTGGTTCGATAACCTAGAGAATACTACCTAGGAAAACTTACTACGATAGACTAGTACACTTGCTGATATACGTTTCATACCGTACACACGCCATACATAATTGGTAACTAATCATTACACAAGTACAACCCAAACAAACAACAACGCTAATACTACCACAAACACAATCTTCATTGATTTCAACTAATCTAATCTTTCTTTTTCCATCTTCTCAATTTCAGACAACAAACAAGCATTATGAATATTCAATTCCAGCAACATAGATTCAACACCATCATTAGAAAAAGAAGCTCTTGATGAAGCATGGCTAGGTGGATGAATGTCTATTCACCATACAAAAAATTTGCACTTGTTGGCTACGCAATTGAAATACGGTTTCTCGTAGTTCCGAGCATTATGAGTAACCTGCAACTGTGCACTCCAATTATAGTGGCATTTGACATCCCTCATTGGGGTTGACTGCCCACTTGAGGAAGACATTTTGCATGGAACATCAAACAAATAATGCAATTCAAGTGTAACAAAAGATTAAGCTCATAATGGTCTTAATGGCCTTCATCATTGTTTTTTAAGGTTGGTTATGATTCTCTATATGACACCAAAATATTCATGGAGCAACCCTCTCATAAACCGCTTCAACGCATTCGCGCGAAGAAATTACATGAGGGGCCGCTTCTACATAGATCGGTGCACATAAAGTCATAACCAACTAGACAGAAGCCATTATGAAAGCAGTATCAAGTTCACATCAGAAACATACATCATATTCAACAAAAACAAATAATCACTCGATAGAGGGATTCCACCAGCCAGTCAAAGGGATAGTCAAACCTTAATTTCAAAATGAAATTGGGCCAGCGATATCGAGACAGTAAAAAATTCATACTGATAGTGAATGGGGGCAGCAGTAATCGAACTAGAGAATGTAAATCCCCATAGAACAACTGATTATATAAACCAGAGATAACCAGTCAATCAATATAGAAAATGAATAAGGGAAGAAGCAGTCAAAAGTAGATTGACGAACCAGACGGTCGACGAACAATCTGTCCATTCCAAGAACAGAAACAATCGACACAAGCCAATCGAAACCAAAGATTGTTTGTCACATAATCGAAGACCATTGCAAGGAAATCGATACAGAGAACTGAATCAAGGAAGCAAGATTTGGGACGGTGGAAAAATCATAATTTCCCCAAATTTCCAACCCTAAATCGAGATGGGTATTGAAAAGTAGAAGTGGGGTGAAAATAAATACCCAACAATCATGGTGTTACCTTAATCAGCAAGAGTATGATGATCCAGGATTCAAAAACCACACAAAGCAAGCTGTAGAAATTGAGGGGAAGGACGAACACCAGACAATGTCGAAGAGGGAAGGGGAACAACGATTGTGGACCAAAACATAGGAAAATTTCCGGTCCAAAGGCAAATTCACAACTCAATTCCCTATTGCATGTGAATTCTCCCGTAATTACACCGCAGGTGTCTTTTTTTCTTTTTGCTGTGAAGGAAGCGCACAACAGAAGTCAGTCAGCCAACAGGCTGACTTCTGTTGTGCGCCACTAGTGTATGTTTTTTTTTTTTGATTTGTAGTTTGTGAAGGAGGCGCACACTGCAAGTCAGCCTGTATTTTTAATTGTGGTCGATTTGTGTAGGGAGCGCCTATTGAAAGTCAGTCTCCTTTATAAATGTAACTTCAACGGCTCTTTCTTCTCCCAACGGCTATTAACGACTAGTTTTTTCACAACATCTATATATATGCATCATATTGCTTGCTCTCCCTTTGCTCCTTTCTGTCAAAACCATCTAAACTATGAAAATTCCTTGTACTCTCTATCTTCATATAGATCTCAATTATGGAAATCATGGAGTATATTTTCATATTTCTCCTTCCTCTAGGTTTATATTCACACACATATCCGAATTAGCCACATTCAGTTCTTTCAAAAATCATGTTAAAAATCAAGTAGATTCAAATTTGGGAGGAGATTACGTGATTACCTCCATTGTTTATCGGAAGCTCGAGAGCAGATACCCACTCCCTTCATTTGTTCCTCTTCAAGTCAACAACGACACTCTTGTTAGGATCAAATTTGGGAGGAGATTACATGATTTCCATAATTGAGATCTATATGAAGATAGAGAGTACAAGGAATTTCCATAGTTTAGATGGTTTTGACAGAAAGGAGCAAAGGGAGAGCAAGCAATATGATGCATATATATAGATGTTGTGAAAAAACTAGTCGTTAATAGCCGTTGGGAGAAGAAAGAGCCGTTGAAGTTACATTTATAAAGGAGACTGACTTTCAATAGGCGCTCTACACAAATCGACCACAATTAAAAATACAGATTTGTAGTTTGTGAAGGAGGCGCACACTGCAAGTCAGTCAGCCAGGAGGCTGACTTGCAGTGTGCGCCTCCTTCACAAACTACAAATAAAAAAAAAAACATACACTAGTGGCGCACAACAGAAGTCAGCCTGTTGGCTGACTGACTTCTGTTGTGCGCTTCCTTCACAGCAAAAAGAAAAAAAGACACCTGCGGTGTAATTACGGGAGAATTCACATACAATAGGGAATTGAGTTGTGAATTTACCTCTGGACCGGAAATTTTCCCCAAAACATAAGCCGGGTTGGTCTATTCTCTCTGTTCGGTCAAAATAGAAATAATGGTCATATTAACAATTACAGATGATAATATGTGAATAGGATGACAGAATATTAACTATTAACATTAAAAGTGATGGATGAACAATGTTAAATTCAAAGAATTTATGAATGGACAGTGTTAATTCTCATAACCACATAGTATAGTATGATAATTTTTTCATATTTTTAAACCCGAACTAAGACAACGTTTTTTTTTTTTTTTCATAATAAGGTTGTTTTAGATTTTTTTTCCTTTGAGCAGCAGCCAGCATCAGCCATGGGGCATTTGCCGGTAGACTACTCAGCGTCGGAAGGGAACTGTGCAGACAAACTTTTGGAATGCCATTCGATTGATAATTTATTACTATTTCTTTTCGTCATCGTATGATCGGTGATGACGATACCTTAACGAACCGTGTGTGAATAGAAAAGAAAAGAACGTTGGCCGATGTACCGATTGGTGTCCGTGGGTTGACGGTGGAAAACGCGTTAGAAGAACGACGACGAGACTTTTGAAATTCAACTCGTTGAAAGCGAAGCCATTCCTAGTTATTCAATGTGAAGAAAGTCGCATGACACGACGCTTCCTCGATTCACTCTTCTGCAGCTGCTATCGCCGCCTTTTCTTCTTCGTCGTCCTCTGTCCATCACACCAATTTTCTTTCCCTTTCCAAAATCCCCCAAGCCTCTGCCGTCTTACGGCTTCCAACTGTCTATCCAATATCTATTCCTTCCTTCCTGTGGGTGTCCTGACTATTCAATCGAAATTTTCTCACTGTTGAATTGTAGTCACAGGTCTCTGACTGCCACTGATCGTGTCTCTTCATGTTTCCAATTGAAGGGCTCAATAACACTTACAAATTCAATCATCTTCCCTTGCTTCTACGTTTCTCTCCAACGGAGCACATTTTTCCAGGTCAGTTCACGGATTGAGTAGTCTTCGCTCCTTAGCGTCAACCCAGGTTCCGTCTCTTTCACCATCATCACGTAGGGCAATTGTCAACAATTACTTGAAAGATTTTGCCTACCGAGTGGAATCAATTCCATCAGAGAGTTTAACCTGATTCCATAAATTTGCAGATAAAACCTCTGGCAGTCTCTTACCAAGTTCCAACAAGTAAAAGAATAACAAGACTCCACCATCCTTATGGTGTACTCGGCGGTGTCTACAGCAATCCTGCTTCTCTTCTCGCTATGCCATCTCGTTAGCAGCGACATCCACAGAGAGAATCCTTTCAGACCCAACAATGGATCACGTCTTGCCGGTTTTAGTTTCCCCCACAACTCCTTTGATGATACTCATGGCATCGCCTCTTCCTCTTCTTCCGGGTGTGCTAGCTTTGAAGACGACAGATCAGAAACACAATCCACCCAAACTCATCCAGCAACACCAGAAGCAGATCACGGAAGTCATAATAATAAGCAATCAGTCAAGCTGCACCTCAAACACCGATTCGACGGCAAACAGATGGAACCAAAGGATCAGGTCATGGAATCTACTCTACGAGACTTGAACAGAATCGCCAACTTCCACCGGCGAATAACAGAGAAGAAGAACCAAAACTCCGCTTCCCGATTCAAGAGGCGGCGGCTTCTACTTACGACACAAAAAACAAACACCATCACGCAATCGTCATCATCGGAGAAGAAGAAAACCGCCGACGACACAACCCCTCTCTCTGCACAGTTGATGGGGACATTGAAATCCGGTGTTAGTCTCGGTTCGGGCGAGTATTTCATGGACGTGTTCGTAGGAACTCCACCTAAGAAATTTCAGCTGATAGTGGACACCGGCAGTGACCTAAACTGGATCCAATGCGTCCCCTGCCACGATTGCTTCCCCCAAACCGGCCCCTACTACGATCCAGTAAACTCTTCTTCTTTCCGCAATATCAGCTGCCACGATCCTCGCTGCCATCTTGTCTCATCACCGGATCCGCCTCAACCTTGCAGCAGCAGCAGCAGCAGCAAGGGGAACAACAGCACAAATCAGACCTGTCCGTACTTCTACTGGTACGGCGACAGTTCCAACACCACCGGCGACTTCGCACTCGAGACTTTCACCGTAAACCTAACCTCCACCACAACTAATCCACACCGAACAAACTCGTCGTTCAAGAAACTCGAGGATGTGATGTTTGGCTGCGGACATTGGAACCGGGGACTATTCCACGGTGCGGCGGGATTACTAGGTCTAGGACGAGGACCACTGTCATTCTCATCGCAGCTTCAGTCCGCGTATGGCCATTCATTCTCGTACTGTCTGGTGGATCGAAACAGCGGGCCAAATGTCAGCAGCAAACTGATCTTCGGCGAAGACAGAGATCTAATTAACCGGCATTCGGAAAAGATGAACTTCACCGCGTTTCTAGTCGAGGATGATCACAATTCAGTCGATACGTTCTACTACGTTCAGATCAAGTCCGTGGTTGTCGGAGGAGAAGTTCTCAACATACCAGAAGAGCACTGGCGAGTCAACAAAGATGACGGCGCTAGTGGTGGAGCGATTATTGATTCGGGAACTACGCTGAGTTATTTCTTGGAACCGGCATATGGGATTATCAAGGACGCGTTCGTGAATCGGATTAGGAAGTATGCGCGAGTGGAGAATTTCCCGTTTCTGGATCCGTGCTATAACACGAGCGGGACTGGTGCGGAGGGGATGGAGTTTCCGAGTTTCGCGATTCGGTTTGGTGATGGGGCGGAGTGGAACTTTCCGGTAGAGAATTACTTTATACGGGTGGATGAGGAGGTGGTTTGCTTGGCGATGCTAGGAACTTCAAGATCGGCGTTTTCGATCATTGGGAACTACCAGCAGCAGAATTTCCACGTGGTGTATGATACCAAGCGGTCGAGGCTTGGATTTGCACCGACCAGATGTGCTGATATGTGATGGGCTAATTTGAGTTTAGAGATCGATTTTGAACAAGAGGTGGCCCAGCTCATGATGGTCCAATTTCTTTGTTGCGACGTGCATTCAGCTGGTCAAATTTTTGAACCTTTTGGGAAACTAAAGGTTTTGGATACAGCAATGGACATACAGGTGTGACTGTGAATTATACAGTAGAATGTAAGATTATCAATTAGAATGAATAAATACACTACTCTACCAACGACAACTGATTGGAACCCTTAGTTTTCGTGAAGTCATTTGATTATGTAGTAATTTTTATTTGAAGTATTTTATTGGATATTATTTAAGGGTGGGAGTGAATAACTTATTCAAGCAGAGAAATTTCTCAATGTTATGATGGATTTTTAAGGAATTGCAATTGATTTACAAGCTGCTAAGAGACTTAAACAATTTTATCGAGCTTGATGAGTGATTGTCAATGGATTTCTATGCTAACTACGATTTGGTTCATAATGTGGTTATGTGTTGGGAATGTCGTAGTCAAATTTATCAAGAATGGACACTTTTAACGTCCATATTTACAAAACATTTTGATTCAGTGACTATCTTTCTTGAATGAGTATTTAGAGGTTCTAACTCTTATGAACAATTCCCAATTGTATCATGTTGTGAGTTACTCCGTCGTATTCTCTATTAAGATTAATATGTTGGTTATTTGACAAAATCTGAAATTGAATAAATCAAGCGAGAGTTTAGGATTAATCTGTTTCTGTTAGAAGTTGTTTCCTTTTATTACTCCATTAGTTTCTCTCGTTACTGTTGTAAGGCTCTTATAAAGCCACCATTCACTTTGTCGATTAAATGACAGAAATCTTTCAGATTATCAATCTCTTACATTGTGAACAATTAGCGATTTCTTGTTCCTTTATCTGGTATCAGAGCCGGAGAGATGACAGAAGTTGGAAATTACTCGATGCCTGTTGTCCCAAAGTTTGACGGAGATTACGACCACTGGAGCCTCTTGATGGAAAATCTTCTGTGATCGAAAGAGTATTGGAGCGTCGTCGAATCAGGCCCTGGAGATCTGAGCAGAATCACAAATCCCACCCCTGCTCAACAAAAAGCGTATGATGACGCAAAACTCAAAGATCTCAAAGCCAAAAACTATCTCTTCCAGTCTATCGATAAAGCCATTCTTAAGACCATTGCCCAGAAGGAGACAGCTAAACAACTGTGGGATTCCATGAAAATCAAACACCGTGGAACTGGGAGAGTAAAACGAGCACAACTTCAGCGGCTGCGAAAATCATTTGAAACCCTAGAGATGAAGGTTGGAGAAAAAGTAGAAACTTATTTTGGGAGAGTTATGGAGGTGGCGAATGATATGAGAAATTGCGGAGAAAGCCTGAATGATGTTGCAATCGTTGAGAAGATCCTTCGAAGTCTCACTGAGAACTTCAATTTCGTGGTTTGTTCCATCGAAGAGTCCAAGGACATCGATGCACTCACTGTTGATGAATTGCAAGCGTCCTTGTAGATACATGAGAGCAAGGTAACTGAGAAGAAAGATGAAGAACAAGCCTTGCAAGTTGAGAATGAGCTGAGAGGTGCTCGAGGGAGAGGCAATTGGAGAGGAAGAGGCAGTAACAAAGGACGCGAAGAGGCAGATCTTCTGCAAATAGATCAGCCATTAACTGCTTCACCTGTGGAAAATTAGGACACTACTCATTTGAGTGTACCGAGAAGGCGAACTATGTTGAGTTCAATGAAGAAGAAGAGTTACTATTGATAGCTCATGCCGACATGAGCAAAGTTGAAGAAAAAACAGCAGCTTGGTTTTTGGACTCCGAATGTTCTAATCATATGACCGGAGAAAAATCATGGTTCGTGGAAATGGATGAAGGTTTCCAGCATTCGGTGCGGTTGGGAAACAGCTCAAATATGAAGGTTGAAGGAAAGGGGAAGATAAGGCTTGAGGTTGAGGGCATTATACAAGTCATCATTGATGTGTACAATGTCCCTCTTCTCACCAGTAACCTGCTGAGCATCGGACAACTGCAGGAGAAGCAGTTGAAATTCATCATCGAGTACGGGAAGTGCAGAGTATATCATAGCCAAAGAGGGTTGATAATGGATACAGAGATGATGAAAAATTGAATGTTTCTGATTTATGCCAAAAACAAATCGATTTCTGAGACATGTCTCAAAGTGGAAGAAGAAGACTTGGCAACATTGTGGTATAGAAGGTTTGGACATCTCAATCACAAAACCATTCAAGCTATGCAAAAGAAAAACATGGTGAAAGGTTTACCAAATATCAAAGATGAAGCCAGAGTATGCACGGTGTGTAATATGGGGAAACAACAGAGAGGAAAGTTCCCAAAGAAGAGCAAGTGGAGAGCAGCTGAAAAATTAGAGCTGATTCATGCCGACTTATGCGGGCCTATCACTCCAACATCTTGCAGTGGGAAAATGTATCTTTTGGTACTTGTCGATGATTTTTCTCGCAAAACTTGGATCTATTTTCTCACAGAAAAATCCGAAACTTTTGAAACCTTCAAAGTTTTCAAAAATACTGTGGAAAAGGAAGCCAAAACTATCATCCGGGGACTGCGCACAGATAGGGAAGGAGAATTTACCTCTGACAACTTCAACAAATTTTGCAGAGAAGCTGGGATAAAGCGACAATTGGCAACAGCCTATACCCCTCAACAGAACGGCGTAGCAGAACGAAGGAAACGTACTATAATGAACATGGTGCGTTGTTTGTTGTGTGAGAAAGAGATACCAAGGTTCCTGTGGCCAGAGGCAGCAAGATGGACTGCGCATGTTCTGAATAGAAGTCTCACTAAAGCCATAAAAGATAAAGTTCCAGAAGAAAGATGGACAGGAATAAAACCAAAGGTTGATTATTTCAGAGTTTTTGGGTCTGTTGCTCATGTTCATATTCCAGCACAAAGAAGAATAAAGTTGGACAATCGGAGTCACAAATGCGTTATGCTTAGGGTTAGTGAAGAATCAAAAGCATACCGGTTGTATGACCCAATCACTAAGAAGATCAAAATCAGCAGGGACGTAATTTTTGAAGAAGATGCTAAGTGGGATTGGAAGCTAAGTAAACCAGAAGAAAACATCCTTAAGGAGATGATGGTGTTTATGAGGGAGAAGAGACTGTTAAAGAAGCAATTGATGAGGATGCGGAACCTGAAGTCATAGAAAATAATGAGGAAGAAGAACCAGAAACAGTTGAGCAAGAAACAACACAAAATGAGGTTCCACAACATATTGAACAGTCGCAAAGACCAAGGAAACAACCTGTTTGGATGCACGATTTTGTCAGCGGTGAAGAGGTAAGCGAAGAAGAAAAAGCATCCATGAACTTCGTGTTTTACATTTCAAAAGATGATCCGGTACATTTCTATGAAGCTGAGAAAGAAGAGAAGTGACAGGAAGCTATGAAAACCGAGATTCAGTCTATTGAAAGAAATAAGACATGGGAGCTAGTTAATTTGCCACCTCACAGGAAGAAAATTGGAGTTAAATGGGTCTACAAAACCAAGCTAAATGAAGAAGGGAAGGTGGATAAATGCAAGGCCCGGTTAGTAGCGAAAGGTTACTCCCAAACTGCATGAGTAGATTACACAGAGGTATTTGCACCAGTTGCTCGATGGGATACGGTTCGTAGTCTTTTGGCAATAGCAGCTCAACGAGGTTGGTGCGTATATCAACTTGATGTTAAGAGTGCTTTTTTGTATGGAGAGTTGAAGGAAGAAGTCTATGTTGATCAGCCTGAAGGGTTTATCAGTGCAGGGGAGGAAGATAAAGTCTATTGATTAAAGAAAGCACTCTACGGGTTAAAACAGGCACCGAGAGCCTGGTTTAGCAGAATCGACAGATACTTCAAGCAAGAAGGGTTTCAAAAAAGCAGCTACGATCACACTTTGTTCTTCAAGAAAACAGAAAACAAGATTCTAGTGGTAAGTCTCTATGTTGATGACTTAATTTTCACTGGAAATGATGAGATATTGTGTGCAGAATTCAAATCATTGATGTAGAAGGAATTTGAAATGACTGACATGGGAAAAATGAAAATTTTCCTTGGAGTGGAAGTTCATCAGAGCAACAGTGGGATACACATATGTCAGAAGAAATATGCTAAAGAAGTTCTCGAAAGGTTTCATATGTGGGACTGCAACTCGGTGAAAAATCCAATTGTTCCTGGAACAATTATCACCAAGAAAGGAAACAGAGGAGCTGATGCTACACTCGACAAACAACTTGTGGGATGTCTTATGTACCTGACGGTAACAAGACCAGATCTAATGTTTGTAGTCTGTTTAGTAGCAAGGTTCATGGCAGATCCAAAGGAAGAGCATATGATGATTACAAAGAGAGTACTTAGGTACTTGAAGGCGATGATGGATTTTGGAGTTTTTTATGGAAGATCATCAATCACAAATCTGCTGGGGTATACAGATAGTGACTAGCTCGGGATATAGATGACAGGAAAAGCACTTCGGGTTATGTGTTTATGCTGAATGGAGCGGCAGTTTGTTGGAGTTCAAGGAAGCAGGATATTGTCGCTCTATCTTCGACAGAAGCAGGGTATGTAGCAGCAACTTCCGCCGCGTGCCACTGCGTCTAGTTAAAGGGGATGCTGCAAGAGCTAGATGCAGTGGGTACAGAGTGTGTAGACATCATGTGCGACAACAACTTGGTGATCAAACTATCCAAGAATCCTGTTATGCATCGGAGAACCAAACATATTGATGTGAGGTATCATTATTTGCGCAAGTTATCAAATGATGGAGTTATGAAGCTTGTTTTCTGTGGAACCAAAGATCAAGTTGGAGATGTTATGACTAAGTCTATCAAGCTTGATCGGTACGAGAAGCTTAGGTGGTCACTTGGAGCTTGATCGGTACGAGAAGCTTAGCTTGATCTTCCATAGTATCTCTCATATGGTGGATGTTAAAACATCGTACGTTTACTCAATAGCTTCAACAAACTGCTTCAATGTCTTCTTTGCCTATTTTAAGGTAATTTTTCACCGAACACTTGTTTAGTGGGACTAGGCACTCCCATATGATATTAATCAACAATCTTTCTTAGGGGTAAGCACAAGAGTAGGCTTGTGTAAAAAGCTCGTCTTGCTAGCTGTCTTTTGTAATTGTTTTACCAACCTAATCCATAATCCTAGAATTAGGTAAGGGTCAACCTTTGGTCAGTTACGGCTACGTATCATGATAGTATATACTACATTCCTCGGAATTGTTAATTTATTCTCACATTCTATAATCTCCCTCTTGAATGAATTTCTCATATAAAATACATAACTGGTTTTTAAAGGACGTCCAACTGTAGCTATTATCCGTAAATGATTAAAGAAGTTGTCCAATCTGTATCTGTGGGCATCAGACTTACCGGCGGTCCCGAATAAGGGGGTGATGGTGGTAGGTGTGCTTGTCTGATGGGTAAAAGGGCGGTAGGTCCAACTACCACACTACACTCATCAACTAAAAGAAAACTGACCGAAAAGGTAGTAAAGGCGGTAAATAAAGCCAGCGCAAAGAAAGAAACGATTCTGCATTAATATCTATCGCTCTCAATCGTCGTCGAACTCCGCTGTTTTTCTCCCCTTCTTCCCCTCACATTGTTACATACACAACACTTTGATCACGATAGGTTTTTATTTCGGAGAAGTTAGGAATTAATTTCCAATTTCTCCCTTTTGCTGATTAAACTTTCGCTACTTGTTTGACAAGGCGCCGGCGCCGGCGTTACTGAACTAATGGCAGCAACAACAGAGGAACAGGTAAATTTGAGCTTTTTCTTTTTCCGATTCCGATCGGCATCATTTGTAAATTCATCTTCAGCGCAAAGTACCGACTGTTGATTTCATATCTATGATCACTTTCTCTTTCGAAGTTTGGAATTTACCTCATTTAGTTCGTCGTTGAATTTGAGCAATAATCGTCAAAAATCTTGGTACTCTAGGTTGTTATCGGTCAGAAAATAGATCATGTGGGGCTCATCACGCTGAATCGGCCACGACAGCTGAACGTCATTTCGACAGAAACGGTAGGTGTACATAATGCTTGAACAATTCTAGTTAGGCGGTGCGTCGGAGGTTCTGACGAGCTGAAATACATGTCTGTGTTCTGATACCAGGTATCTCTATTAGCTGAATATCTGGAAAGCTGGGAGAAGGATGATACGGACCTTATACTGATCAAGGTAGGTTTATTTCTCAAGTTTTTCTAACAACTCTCACAGCCACTAGTGAAAGTTAACATATATGTATATATAAAGTTTCTAAATTTATTTGTTGAAAAGGACTCTTCATGAAAGTTAGAAAAAGTAGTTAAAAAGAAAATATAAAAAACTGACTTGATAATTTATATATGTGCATGATCAATATTGACCCGGCCTGGCGGCCCAATCCGGCCCGGCTCGAAAATAAAGTCAGAAAAATCCGTCCGAAAAAAATTTGGGGCGTGTTTGAACAATAAATCTGGCACGAATGAAAAATTGGGCTGGGCTTCGGCAAAATTTTAAGCCTACAACTAAGCCCGGCCCGACCCGGTTTATTATCTTATATAGTTGGGAAAATTCACAAGATACCCCTGTTTTTTTTCGTAATTCACAATATACCCCTGTGATTTTCGTAATTTAACTTTAAACATACTTAAATGTTGTCCAAAATTGATGAAACTTTACATGGACGATGCTAAATGTTATATTTTGGTCCAATATCAATTTTGAAGCTTTTTAAGCTCACATGTGACCTGTGGGACCCAATGAATATGTGACTGTTCATTGGGTCCCACAGGTCACATGTGAGCTTAAAAAACTTCAAATTTGATATTGGACCAAAATATAACACTTTAGCATCGTTCATGTAAAGTTTCATCAATTTTGGACAACATTTAAGCATGTTTAAAGTTAAATTACAAAAATCACAGGGGTATATTGTGAATCACGAAAGAAAACAGGGGTATCTCGTGTATTTTCCCTATATAGTTTTATAAATATAATATTATACTCCCTCTTGTTCTCGATATATGATTTTTTGGATCCTTTCACTATTTTCAAAATATAACGTATTCTAGTCTTTTTTGTCATCTACTTTTCAATTATATCCCTCATCTTTTATTTCACAACTCTATTTTTCAAATTATTTCAATTCCTAATACAAAAATTAAGGGTTTAATTCTTGTGCCTATAGTTAGAAAATCAAATATTGATAACAAAAGGGAGTATATATTTAATTTATCTTTATATAATACCTTTTACTATTTATTTAAATTATATATAATATCTATTAATATTACATACAACATATATACATATTATAATTATTTTATATTAATATTATATATAATCTATTTATTTTTTTCAAAAAAAGTAATATATTAAACAAATTATATAATTGGGTCGGGTGGGTCGGGCAATGCCAACGATTAAAATAAATCCGGGCCTAGTCCAACCCGGTCCGAAAAAAATTAAAACCGGGTTTGGATAAATATATAGACCCGTTTTGGACCTAAAGTTTAATGTTGACCGGGCCCGAACCCGGCCCGTCCACCCATTTGATCAACTCTGTGTGCATATAGTGAAAAAAAGTAAACTGATAAGATAAACTTGTTTTAAAGAATGAGTCATAAGATGATAAACTATTTAAAGTATAAAAAAAGAATGATACTACCTCCGTCCCACTTTGAGTGTCTTGTTTGCTTTTTGACACGTTTTTCCACCTCAATATTAAACATGTAAGATAAAATAATTTTATAAAATAAATTTCTACAACATATAGTTTTTCATATAAGCTTTCTATTGTAAAACTTAGATTTGTAAAATTATGTTATCTTACACGTTAAATATTGAAGTTAAATGACATGTGCAAATAGTAAATTAGACGGTC
The DNA here is from genome assembly GCA_023374045.1 of Limonium bicolor. Lineage (NCBI taxonomy): Eukaryota > Viridiplantae > Streptophyta > Magnoliopsida > Caryophyllales > Plumbaginaceae > Limonium > Limonium bicolor. The sequence continues at coordinate 5,423,792 of CM041779.1, read as the reverse complement.
AAAGCGGGACGGAGGGAGTATTAAAGTAAAATTGAAATAAATTTTTAAGTAAAAAAAAGAGATAACGAATGAGTAAATCCTTACTTGTATTGATGATATATTTTGTTCAGTCATACAATTAAAGATTTTTGAGATGAGAATCAATAGACTAGAATAAGCTTTGCCTCGTTGTACGAGTGAGTTTTACTTTCATGGAGGACAGATCACCAAGTGAGTTTAGCTTTTATGGAGAACTTTGATCACCAAGTGGTATATTCTTGAAAGAAAGAAAATTTATTTTTTAATCAAAAGACATATAATGATAAAAACTTGAATCATTCAAGATGATACTAACTTGAACAATTAAGTGTCAGTAATGCAAGTGCATTATTGAGTTTGGTTGACCGACAAAATAAATTTATTTTTAAATTCATGTTTTGAATAATTTGCTTTGGCCTTAATATAAAAGGGTTACAAATAAGATTAACAAGAGCTATAACACTAAGATGAGCAACTTTTTTATTTTTGAGAAAAAAGATGAAAGCAAATTATTAGTACTTGATATTCCTTAAATAACTGGCATTTAAGAGGAAAAAATAAACTTCTTTGAACTAATAAAGAATCCCCAACATCAGCTTCATTAAGTGACAAACACCGAACTGCAGAAAACTATTTGTCAGGACATAATGGCCAGACTACGTCCGGGGATCGGACTGACAAACTTGTCTCGGTGAAACCTCTTGAAAATCTCAACTCCGGGGATCGGACTGACAAACTTGTCTCGGTGAAACCTCTTGAAAATCTCAACTTTCCTACTATTAAGCCTCACAACACTCGGTAACTCAACAATCAACAACACGCTAACACTTACATATTGTCAGTAATTTCGTGAGAAGCAATTTATAATACGGGGAGACAAAAGTAAGACAGCGTCTATGTTTCTGACCGGTGTTGTGGGTGGTGTAATATTTCACAGGGAGCTGGTCGTGCATTTTCAGCTGGAGGAGATCTTAAGATGTTCTATGATGGAAGGAACAAAAGTAAGACACCATGATAAAAAAAAAAAAAAACTGGACGCTCACTTCTTTTCTATATTTCTATTTCTGGTCAAGACTGCTCATTTCAAATTTCAATCTTCGTCAGATTAAATGCTTAATAGCTCTTTGCTAATCTTTGCCAGAGGACTGCAACTTAGAAGTTGTTTATAGGATGTACTGGCTATGCTACCACATCCACAGCCACAAGAAAGTTCAGGTACCGTAAAAATGGAATCTCGATCATATTTGTTTTATAAGGTGTGGAAGCAAGTGACTATAGATAGTTTCTATGTCCGAGCCTCTTGAAGTCTTCTTGAATAACTAAATCCCGATATGCTTGA
>CM041779.1:5326471-5421935 GCA_023374045.1 Limonium bicolor | reverse complement strand
TGAGCCTACCGAGTATAAGAATCCTAAAGAAGAGCTACTGATGCTTCAACCCAGACTGAGGAAAACAGTATACGGAGGGACCAACAGAACCTACAAGAGAGACTTGCCACCTCGTATTTCCACTGAGGGATGCTGATGGTGAAGTTTCTGTTAATTTGGAGAATCATGGGCAAAACCGAAGTGCGATTCTCGGGTTTCCAGAGATCAGCATCCCCTCCATCTTGTACAGGTGATCTACATCCAGGGTTGGAAAGACAACAGAGACCTTGGAGGCTTTGATTAGAGCTGATGCAAGTAAAATTAATAGTTTTTAGGGTAGTCGAAGGGATGCAAGGATAAGGCCTCTAATGTTAAGATGAAGCTTCAAATGTGCTATGCATTGATTTCTTGTGGGTCATATCCGTGAAAGAGCACAATTTGGCCTTGTTCCGACTTATGGTGGAGCACAATTTTCGCAGTTGAAGTTTCCCTCACCTCTCTACTCCACTTCTGTGATGTTGGGAGAGCTGGATTGTTTGTCTGAAAATTCCAGGATGACAGGGCTTAAACGGGAAGATAAGGAGTATTTCAGTGGGAGTTTGCTTGAGACCAAAATGCTCAAGGAAGGAAATGGACTTGTATCACTAAAACGCTCCTCTTCATATAATGCTGACAGGTAAACATTCATTTAACTCGTGAAGATGATGTCAGAGATTTTCCTTTCTATCTGCGTCTTTGGCAAATGGCAACTAAATTTGTTTCAAGGTTGCAGTTTATATTGGGTTTATTCCCGCAATAATTCTAGTATTTAAATTTGAACTTTTAGTAACATACAGTCACTAGTGATTTTGGAAACAGTTCTTTAGTTATCTAATTATAAGTCCTTTACTATTTTGTTTTTGTGTGATCTAAAACTTGTATAGGGCATCCGATAAGCAGCTGGAAGCAAACATTGAAGAAGAAGAAGAAACCAATTCATCACAATCATCTAAATGTCTCCCCCGTGCAATCAAAGCTTCTCTGAACAAACAACCAAGAAGTGAATCCATGAGATCTCCCATTTCAGACAAACCTAGATCATCTGGTCATCTTGATGATTCGCACATCATATCTCATAATGCATCAAATGCAAGTAGTAAGAGGATTTCAGAACCTTCACCTCGAAACAATCCATCCAAGAGGTTGGAGTCCTTCCGATCCACAGAGGAGGATAAGGTCACCCAAATTGAAGAAAGTTAAGTTTCAATTCCATCCTTTTTATTTATGTTATACTCACGTATCCTACCGTGTGATGTGGAGACTTAATATAAAGATAGAGAAATATATATCACAAACAGTTACGTGGTTTTATGTATAGTTGCCTGATTTTCTCTTTATGGTTGTCTTCTGAACAGGCTTTCTTCTGGCGCCCGGATTATAATTCAGTCCAAAGAGACGTAATCTGCAGCTCTGCTCTCATGCATTGCGGATGATGCGGGCTTGAAATCCTCGCAGTTTGAATCAATTTTTTCAAATTAAAATGATGTGTAGCTCGAACAAATGTTCCGGGCTGTGAAAGTTGTGATTGTCAGTGGTTCACACATCCAAAGAAAGGCAGAATAGTGTTTGTTTCCAGGGGAAAGAGAATTTGTTTGACACAGTAGGGTAGAGGTGAGGGGCAGGGTTCAGCTGCTTTATGCAGTATGTGTGGCCCAGTTGGTTCTTGAATCATTCTGGCTTCTTTCCTTGTTTGTTTGAACATAATAAGCCACATTGTTCCTACCAACTGAATGGCTTTAATGCTCCCTGGTTTCCCATCTGCCCTTGTTTCCCGGTAAGACTTCTTTCTCTTTTTGTTGCTATCACAATTAAATTTCTGCCCTGCTTCTCGGATGCATTTAATGATCAATAATCTATTTTCTTCTTTTAGTCGAATAATTCCAGTATCATTTATTCTCATCGAAAAAAGTAGTGGAGTGGGCGTGCAGAAGGACCATAAGGTAGTTGATGAAATTTGAATTGTACCTAATTCTGTAGCTTTAATGTGCGTGGATAGGTGCGAGCGACCTGTTGTATTGGTGGTAGAATTGTAAGAAACATTCCTGGAGTCGCTCTTTTCCGCTTTATGACTGATGTTCGAGTCACGAGGGTAGCGTTACACAATTAGGATTCAACAACCGGACCCTACTCTCTATGTCAGGGTGTTTCAGGGGATGATCTTTTCCCTCCTCTTGCCCCTTCTTTTTTCCCTTCTCTTCTCTTGTTTGTTTTATTGTTTCACATCCATCATGTAGTTTTTTAAGGGAAAGTCATAGGGTGCTACTAAGGTGGGAAATTTCTAGAAAGCTACGAAGATTTTTAACAATCTCACAAGAAATAAATTAACCATTAAATCATATTGTCCATATTTATTAACTTTTAAAATCCAAACACCTACCGATGAGAGGCTGTGAATTTTTCATACCTCTACTTTGTTAGGCAACCTCCCATATCAAACTATTGGGCAATTGATTAACTTCGCTCATAAAACAAGGAGCGTAGCTCGACGATTAAGGCCTCGTTCTCACACTAGATTGTTAAAGTAGATGGAGATTAATTTTTTCAGGGTCTACCAATACAATTGGAGATTACTTCATCTATCTTTTTTTTTGATAGAAAGTTGTTACGTACTTTATATATATGTAAAAGGGGCTACAACTTCTAGCCTATTACAAGAGTTCTGAGCATAAGAGTTTTGCATTTCGACTTCAAGCATACAAGCTTGGATAATAGTTACAGGAGCATTAGAGCTATTCCAAGTTTTCCAGTCAAAATATATGTTTGGGCATCTACTAACTTGATCAGCAAGAAAGTTTGATTGTGACACATTACATAACTGCAAAGTAATAGACAAGTTACAAAAATCATCAGTAAAGTTGTAGAGGTGTAGACTCTCTTCTTCAGGTCTGTAGGAGTTTTGTTGCAACCTTTCCAGCAGTTTTAGATTGTTGACAAGCACCATGGTTTTCACCTTTCTACCCTTGTTGTTCAGGTGGTGAAGCCCGAACTTGATAGTCTCCATTTCAGCCACTTCATCCGCGACATAGCTCCTGAATTTCCTGTTAAAAGCTAACTCCAAGTTACCAGAATGATGTAAAATAATACCATTCAAAGACATGTTCGAGCCCAGTCTTCTTTTACAGCAAGTGGAGATCAAGAACTCTTCATAGTTAGTGGGGTTGGACTCCTGACTGGTCTGTATGGGATTATTCCTAGCCATCTTAATCTGATAAGCTTCTAGATTACTTCATCTATCTGATTGAACGCTAGTTGGACTAGCATTTTCAATTCTTCATCTTAATCTCGTGGGCACCGCTTGCTTTCATCTACCTCCAGAACAACCCCTAAAACTCACACACAACTATAGCTGAGTTGATTAATCTTGCAGGTTAAACAATTACATAAGGAAACAGCTACACAACCTCCTCCCAAAGCGAACTATGAACATTAACAATGTGATTCTTTACCTTTGAGTCAACTCATCTATGGTACAAATGTTCCTAATAAGAGTTGACACCCACATCAAAATTTATAACAGGCCATGACTACTTTGAGACATTTAATCACGTCATCAAAATCTCCACCATTCGATTAGTTCTCTCCTGGGCTACTTCGTTCACTTGACAGATTCATCAAGTGGATGTTCAAAACGAGTCTCTTCACAACGATCTCTATACATAATTGTCTACGTTACGCTACCTCTTGGAATCATTGATGCATGTTTGTTTGTCATTTGCGATGATCATTGTATGGGAAAAAAATAGATCATCTCGCTCTTGGTTTTCTAAGCTATCTTAATATTGACATGGATTTCAAGCCATACTGATTTGATTATTGTCTCTTCAGATATATTAAAGGTAAATATGTCACTTATGTTTTTATCTAGTTGATGACATTTTAGGTCCCGTTCTGAGTGGGAGATGAATTGAGGTAGATGAAATCAAAACGCTGGTCTACCAGTGAAGATGAAAGATGGATGGTGTAGATTTAAATAAAGGGTCCCACAATTTATAATTAAGCTTCATCTACTGTCTCCATCCCCATTGAGAACGGAGCCTTAGTCACTTCTCTTTCGGTCTATTAGTTCATTAAATCTCCCGCTCACATTTTCTCATTTTTGACATGGCCCTCTCTGGTAGTTACATGGTGTTTTTGTCATTAGAGCATCCTCTGAACTCTTCTCACAAAAAAGCATAACCTTGAACCTCTTAACCGAGCACAATTGTTGTGTTCGATAACAAGCTCAATGGAGATTAATCTCCTTTTAGCTTTAAGTAATGGACAAGTGTCAACATGTCATTGCTTTATTATCTGATCATGGTGTGGTTGACTAGTTATGATTTGTTAACCACACAAACATTTAAGTAAACGTACTTGTTGTAGAATCGAGTGAATAATGATGAACGAAAAACGAAGAAGAAAACGAAGGAGAAGAACAAAGGTGAGGAAACTCGTTTTAGGGTTTCGAATTCGTAAGTGTAAGAACGGCTTCCTTACAACCCTAAAAACACACATCTATATATAGACATACTCATCTAAAAAAAAACCCGATATGGGCCCAAAGCCCATACCGTACTATACCGCGGGGGGCGAACCCCGCACCCCCTACGCCCCCCCCCAAACCCCCCCAAATGATGGGCCCCCTGTAATTGTAAGCCCAACCCACAATAGATTTTAAGTCAATTACAATAATCTCCACCTTGACGAAAAATCTCCGCTAGCTTTACAAAAACAAGAATAAACTACTAGCTGGGGAGGGGGATTTTGATTTTTTAGCACATGAGAACTTGAGCTAAGTTCAAGCAATGTCTGAACTTCTCTGTGGTGACTGGCTTTGTCAACATATCAGCTGCATTCTCTGACGTATGAACCTTATCTAACAAGATCTCGCCTGAAGCAACCAGCTCCCTAATCTTGTGAAACCTGACATCAATGTGCTTCGTCCTGGCATGGTAAACTTGGTTCTTAGCCAGGTGTATAGCACTTTGACTGTGACAAAGCAACTGAACTCCACCTTGATCAACACCTAACTCAGTCACAAGTCCTCGAACCCATAGTGCTTCCTTAGCTGCTTCTCCTAATGCCATGTATTCAGCTTCAGTGGTAGACAACGCAACAACAGACTGTAGCACAGATCTCCAACATATGGGGCCTCCTAAAAGAGTAAATACAAACCCTGTAGTAGACCTCCTGTTATCCAGATCACCAGCATAGTCTGAATCCACATACCCCACAACTGCTGAACCTACCTCCTGGACTCCAAACATAAGTCCATAGTCAGATGTACCCTTCAAATACCTGAGAATCCATTTCACTGCAGGCCAGTGATCTCTCCCGGGATTAGACATGTACTTGCTCACTTGACTAACAGCTTGAGCCAAGTCAGGTCGCGTGCAAACCATAGCATACATCAAGCATCCAACTGCACTCGCATAGGGAACTCGAGCCATATCTTCAACCTCCTCCTCAGTGTTTGGGCACTGAGATAATGAAAGTCTAAAGTGATTCGTCAGAGGTGTACTTACAAATTTGCCGTTTGTCATGTCAACCTGTCAATCACCTTCTCTATGTAACTCCTCTGAGACAACCACAATCTCTTGGAGTTCCTGTCCCTGCGAATCTCCATCCCAAGGATCCTTTTAGCAGCACCTAGATCCTTCATATCAAACTCTCTTCCCAGAAGGATCTTCAACTCGTCAACATCTTTCTTATTCCTCCCAGCAATAAGCATATCATCAACATACAATAGTAGAAACATGGGGGAGTGCCATCTTCAGTATGCTTAACATAAGCACAACAGTCATACTCACATCGCTTGTAGCCAATCTGCAGCATGTAAGAATCAAACGTTTATACCACTGCCTTGGAGCTTGCTTCAAGCCATATAAGGATTTCTTCAGCCTACACACAAGATGCTCCTCTCCAGGCTGAATGAACCCTTCAGGCTGCTGCATATAGATTTCTTCCTCCAAATATCCATGGAGAGAAGATCTCATCATAATCAACTCCTTTCTACTGAGAGTAGCCCTTTTCTACTAGTCTGGCCTTATATCTCACCCCTTCTTTTTCTGATGCCCCGAGTTCTTCTTAAAAACCCACTTGCATCCAACTGGCTTCTTGCCTTTTGGGAGAGGAACAAGATCCCATGTCTGATTCTTTCTTAGACTCTCAGCCTCCTCCACCATGACACCCAACCATTCTTCTTTCTCTTGGCTAGATATAGCCTCCCGAAAACTGGATGGATCATCTGAACCAACTACAAGAGCATAGTTGACCACTTCTTCATAGCCGAATCTCTGAGGTGGCTTAACGACACGTTTTGGTCTGCCAGAAACTAGGGACTCCACCTGCTGATGATTCTGATCTGTCTGCTTATCTGCTGTAGCTTCTGAACTAGTGGTAGTCTCACTAAAACTGTTCCCTAGATCTGTTATGGGACCAACATTAGTCTCAATTGTAGTAGTCGGTTCCTGATCTAACTTTGCCTGTTGCAGCATATACTGCTCATCAAAAACAACATCTCGACTGAGGACCTTCTTCTTAGCCATAGGATCCCATAACTTGAAACCTTTCACACCTTTCTCAAACCCCAGAAAGATGCATCTCTTGGACTTGGAGTCCACCTTGGATCGTTCATCACTAGGAATCAGAACATAAGCAGGACAACCAATATCTTCAAATTAGATAAATCAATGTCTACTCCATTCCATACCTCTTCAGCGACCTTCTTCTCAAGGGAGCTCCTTGGTGATCAATTAATGAGATAGACTGCCATGTTTACTGCTTCTGCCCAGAACTGCTTTGGGAGCCCTACATTCAGCCTTAGACACCTGGCTTCTCAGCAATTGTACGATTCATTCTCTCACTTACGCCATTCTGCTGAGGTGTTTTTCTCACCGTGAAATGCCTCTGAATACCATGCTCCTCACAAAATTTCTGGAACCTCGAATCAGTATACTGTTCCATTATCAGATCTCAGATACTTTACCTTCCTTCCTGTCTGATTTTCTACTTCAGCTTCCCAAATCTTAAACTTGTCAAAGACCTCAGATTTGTGCTTCATGAAATAGACCCATACTTTCTTGGAATAGTCATCAATGAATATAACAAAGTACCTGGAACCTCCTAGAGACAGCTCCCGAGTTGGCCCCCATACATCAGAATGCACATAGGTGTCGTTCGGTGGTGGCTGAACAAATTTGATCAACATTAAGGTGTAGATTAATCTCGGAACGATTCGTTGGGATTAATGTTCAGCTCCCATTTCAGTGTTCGCTGGTTACGAATGAGTAAAGTGAGGTTTTTTTACTAAAAAGACTGTAACACCCCTGTTTTACCTTTATTAAAAAAGAGGGATGACAATGAAATATGCATCAAAATGCGTCTTCTTCATTGCTTCACAATTTGTGCTGCTTCCCTTGGATCTCCACTGCTCCACGCCTTGCCGCCGCCATCAAAGAAAATTGGGGCAAACCACGTCAACACAACTGGAAAGTAGTTGACGTAATTAAACGATGAGATAACCCACCCTCCATCGATTCAACGCGCTGGTGCAGGAGAATCAATAAATTTGATTCAATACTGTAATTAAGTGCGGCAATAAAAGTGTTGTAAAAGGTTAGGGTTTATGATAGGGTTGAAGATGAGAAGGAGCAGTAACATGTTGACATTATTGCTCGCGTTGCGGGGTATGTTGGTAATCATTCTCTCAGCGATTTAGTCTGTCAATCTGATTTTGGCCTGAACGCAGGTAAACCCCACGTTAACATAAAGGCCCGATATTAGATTAATGTCCGTATTTTTCGATGGATCTACCTCATAAAGTTGAAGCTTTATGTGCATGATTCGTTAAAAGTGCACAATTCGTTAAAATCGAACGGCGCAATAGTCGAGAAGACTTTTGTCGTGTGTTGGCCAGTTTTGAAGGATACTTTTGACTGCCCATCACACAGAACTTACAAAATCCCATCTTATAGTTCTTCAAACCATCCAGAAGGCCACGCTTGTGCAACTCAGTCAAACCTTGCTCACCAATATGCCCCATACGCATATGCCACAGAGCAGTGTGTCACTTTCAAATATGACAACAACAACTTCACCTGCTATAGTGCTCCCCACCAGCTGGTAGATGTTACCTCTGGTAAGTTTTCCCTTCATCACTGTCATAGAACCTCTGGTTATCCTCAAGTATCATCATCATCAGACTTGTAATTGAACCCATTTCTATGTAGAGTACCAATAGAAATCAAATTCTTCTTCAGATCCGGAACATGTCTTACACCAGTCAGCGTCTTGATGATGCCATCATGCATACGGATCTTGATCTGCCCAATACCAACAACACCACACGGGCTGTCGTCTCCTAACCGAACAGATCCTTGATTTCTCGCCTCATAGGTATTAAACCACTCCTTGTTAGGAGTCATATGAAACATACACCCTGTATCCAGAATCCAGGAATCTGGAGTGCTGCTTGAGGTTACTGAAGCATGTCTGAATCTCCACTATCTGAAGCAGTCTCCTGGACAACATTTGCAGATTTCGAAGAACTTTCTGAACTCCCACTGTTCTGTTTCTTATTTGGACAATCTCTCTTATAGTGACCTTTCTGACCACATCGTAGCAAGTAACATGTTTCCTGCTTCTGGACTTAGATTTTCCCCTTGCCTTGCCATCTGATTTTCTGTCCTTCTGTCTACCCCTTTCCTGGTTGTTAATAACGTACAACCCATCAGCTTGAGACTTATCTCCACTGGTATGTTGCCTGCGATCGTTCTGGGCAACGAGCGCTGCAGTTACTGTCTCCAGTTTTATCGAATCATTCCCTGCGGTGAGGGCTGTAATCAAAGTCTCGTATGCAGGGGGTAGAGAACACAACAAGATCATGGCTTGGTCTTCATCATCCACTTTTACATCGACACGCCCTAAATCCCCAATAATCTGATTAAAAGTATTAACGTGCTGTACCACATCTGAACCTTCAGACATCTTCAACCCGTATAACCTTTGTTTCAGATATAACTTGTTGGATAACGACTTCGACATGTATGTTTTCTCCAGTTTATCCCAGATCTCCTTAGAAGTTTTAAGATCAATTACCTGGTAAACCACTTCGTCTGCAAGACACAGACGAATTATCGATGCCGCCTTCTCCTGCATCTCGTCCCAATCTTCCTGTTTCGTGGCTTCTGGTCTAGTATCCCGAAGCGCCTTCTGCATTCCCTGCTGCGTAAGCAGATGCTTCACTCGCCGCTGCCATAGGGCGAAATTCCCAGTTCCATCGAAACGTGAGATTTCAAACTTCATAGAATTCGTCATCGCAACCAGAGAGCTCTGATACCAATTGTTGTAGAATCGAGTGAATAATGACCGAAAAACGAAGAAAGAAAAAACGAAGGAGAAGAACAAAGGTGAGGAAACTCGTTTTAGGGTTTCGAATTCGTAAGTGTAAGAACGGCTTCCTTACAACCCTAAAACACACATCTATATATAGACATACTCATCTCAAAAAAAAAAACCCGATATGGGCCCCCTGTAATTGTAAGCCCAACCCACAATAGATTTTAAGTCAATTACAATACCCCTTAAAGTTCAAACGGGCCTAAGTCCAAACTTATCGACACTCCCGTGACCGGCTCCACCTCGATGGACTTTTCCACATTCCTCGTTTTACCCAAATCTGTCCTATCAGAATGTTGTCATCAAGAATTGATACCTTGAATTCACCAACCAAGAAAACGCCTATGTCATCAGCAAGGCGTGTTAATACATCAACCTTAGGCTATGCACTAGCGATTGGTCTCAAACACATCCTAATTCGCTACCTAAATGCAATCTACGACCTTGACCTCTGTTTTTCTTCACATCCTATGAAGACACTTCACAGGTTTACTTCCTTGCTGATGGGGCTAGCTACGTCTTTTATTGAAAATCTATTGGAAATTTTTGTCTTCATCTCATATCATGAAGTTTTGAAAAGCAAGCCACTGTCACTTGTTTCTCCATCGAGGTAGAGTACAAAACTATTACTACAACTGCTTTAGAAACAATTTGGCTTTGACAACTTATGGTGGATCTTGATATCTATCTTCAACAGCCACCAATTCTCTAGTCCAATTATGGCATTGCTAGCACTTATTTTCTGATTCTGTGCTACTTATCCAACTAAAACATGTGTGCCTATTGACTTGTTCGGGAACAAGTTGGTACCTACTTGTTAACATTTACTCCAAGCTCTTTCCACGTCTAAATAATAGGGTTGCTAATTGCATTTATGGATTTAGCATCCTTTTTTCAAATCATATGGACAGGAAAGGTAGGATACAATTTTGATAAGTAAGATACAATAGTAATAAAGAGGCATAGCTCTTTTCTCCTAATGTATCCGCTTGGCTGAAGACCACTAGCATAACATAACATGAAATGAGAACAATTATCATTTGCTTTGCTTGTCTGGGGGAACACAGCTCGACATTACTAAGGTATGAAAGGAGTTGAAAACGTCATTTGCTTTCTTCCGCAAGCTTCAACTCTGCATAGGCTGATTTCTCGTACTTCCCCTCCCACCTGCAAAACATTCCCCATAACTATGTGGAAAAGGAAGGAAGAGCGTATCTTGCTTTTTACAGACTGATACATACATCTATACTCTTCATGAGAGAGTGGAACTCATCAAAACCTGCTTGCAGTGGGTTCATTATAATACATTCATTAGTTATTAAATTTAGTTATGTTGAACTCACTGCATGCAGGTTTGGTGAAGAACAGGGCCTAATTGGTCTTGTGTAGAAGTGTGTAGCTCAAGTTGTTTAACCTAAGTTCTAGAAAGTTTTAGGAGATCCAACCACTGGTAGAAAGAAAAAACTACCTACCTACTATCTGATGACAAAATGGATGATTAAACTCCCTTCATGTTGAATGTATAATGTTTTTTCTTTCACATGGACAATCAATGGAAGAAGTTTTTTCTTCTAGCACCATAGCTAAGAACTCTCTAAATAACTATACATCTAAAGAGAGCAGAAGACTAACCTGCATTCCACTTTCTCTGGAATCTGGAGCTCTAGGTGTGGCTCAAATGGTTCAAAAACACTATTGATCTTCATTTCATCTACTTTATCGAGAGTTGGAGGATCAAACTGCAGCACAGCACAAGAAAAGCTACTAAAGTGAGTATACAATCAGAAATTAAGTACGTTTTCTTTGTCAGATATTAAATTAACGTTTTTCATAAACTAAATTTCTTAGACATCAAGAAACTGGTTAGGAAGAGAATGCACCTTTGGGGAGTTGTCCTTGTCAATGGTAAGAGCCCGGATGCCCTGTTTCAACACAAAACCGCAACCAGCTATAATGATTTCTTAATTCTAATACCAAAACAACGATACGGCGAGATTTAAAAAAGGTCGTTTCCTCAAACTCTCGTACACATCACTAGATATCTTCTCTCGCAAAATGTTGATGGTTAGTCTGAACTCCTTCTTCAGGCACTCAGCCAAACTTTGGTTCCTTCCTTCCCTTATCTTTGCAACAACATATCAGTTCAATTCTGAAAGCGTTTTAAACCTAAAGAAAATTCTAGCCAGAAAAACGCATAACTCAAAGAACAACAGCAGCATTGAGTAAGACTCCTACCGATTTCAGTGTTATCTTCAGTCCAGTAGGAGATGATCTTTTCAATCCCTTTAGGACAGAGCCTATCCACCCATTTCCTTCTTTTTTGATTCGACCTCCTGCAGTGGAAACCCAAACACATATATAGCAATTCAGTGATTGAATCCTCCAAGCCACATATAGCTAGAAGTAAAAATGACATTCCAGTAACTTACAAGCGATTGTATGATCTCCTCCACGGTATCTTTTGAGAAACACTCGTTGATTACAGATTGTCTAAGGGGAGATGAAGGATTCATGTAAGCTTAAATGTGTGTCAAGGAAACAACTAGCATACTAATATTGGTTAATTTAGTTTTTTGAACCCAGTATATATCATCTTTTCTTACTTGTTCAAGATGCTCTCCTCGTCAATCTGGGGCTCACTAGAGAATTCTTCAATCAATGATTTCACTGCATCCTCGTCACCCTTGTTTAATTCAATCAAACGCTTCTCCAGCTCTGGGAATTTCTGCAAACACACGGCTTCACTCATTTTTCTTCATAGAATTACATGCCAACTAAAATATTATTTGTAAAACTGAGAAGTATATATATATATATATATATATATATATATATATTTAATGTGCAAGTTAAAAGAATCTGAACTTGATTGTTCTATTAGGTTTTGTTTATCCTGCTTTTATTACATTGTATTTATCTGCCACGAATAAATAAGATACATTGTAGGTGCTTTATAACCTAATTGTGTACGAGTTAATTAACGTCTGGAAATAACCCACCTCAGAGGGCACAAAATGTGTTGCTAGTCCAGCTGAAACTAACTCCTTGCCATTCAATCTAGCCCCTGTTACGGCCAAGTATTCCCCTGCAATAAACCAAAGAAAGAACGGTTCCTTTTATATATTCCCCTGCCCATACATCTTTCACGAAATAGACCCTTATGTTGTCAGCTCGTGAAGAAAAAGCACAAGTCACATAGCTAAAGTAATTATACATTCAAACCCAAAAAAAAACACTGATGCACCCACCTAATCTACCAGGTAGTCGTGAATGAATGAATGAAAAACCACAATCAGTGTGGAACCCAATGCCTGCTTCAGAGTCGCGAATATCTGAAGGATAACATGATGTTCCAAATCAATAAAGAGACCAAATTCACTAAAAAAAATTGAACGATCATAATGCCCGTGAATATATATGTATAATATACTCACTGTTTTCTCAGAAACATAGAGAATTTCATTGGAGCCATTAAAGATGCACCGCCTCCCATCGAAATCCCATTGGCAAGAGCCACCTATCAAGCATATCGGGATTTAGTTATTCAAGAAGACTTCAAGAGGCTCGGACATAGAAACTATCTATAGTCACTTGCTTCCACACCTTATAAAACAAATATGATCGAGATTCCATTTTTACGGTACCTGAACTTTCTTGTGGCTGTGGATGTGGTAGCATAGCCAGTACATCCTATAAACAACTTCTAAGTTGCAGTCCTCTGGCAAAGATTAGCAAAGAGCTATTAAGCATTAATCTGACGAAGATTGAAATTTGAAATGAGCAGTCTTGACCAGAAATAGAAATATAGAAAAGAAGTGAGCGTCCAGTTTTTTTTTTTTTTTTTTATCATGGTGTCTTACTTTTGTTCCTTCATCATAGAACATCTTAAGATCTCCTCCAGCTGAAAATGCACGACCAGCTCCCTGTGAAATATTACACCACCCACAACACCGGTCAGAAACATAGACGCTGTCTTACTTTGTCTCCCCGTATTATAAATTGCTTCTCACGAAATTACTGACAATATGTAAGTGTTAGCGTGTTGTTGATTTGTGAGTTACCGAGTGTTGAGAGGCTTAATAGTAGGAAAGTTGAGATTTTCAAGAGGTTTCACCGAGAAGTTTGTCAGTCCGATCCCCGAGTTGAGATTTTCAAGAGGTTTCACCGAGACAGTTTGTCAGTCCGATCCCCGGACGTAGTCTGGCCATTATGTCCTGACAAATAGTTTTCTGCAGTTCGGTGTTGTTTGTCACTTAATGAAGCTGATGTTGGGGATTCTTTATTAGTTACAAAGAAGTTTAATTTTTCCTCTTAAATGCCAGTTATTTAAGGAATATCAATACTAATATTTGCTTTCATCTTTTTTCTCCAAAAAAATAAAAAAGTGCTCATCTTGTAGTGTTTGATAGCTCTTGTTAATCTTATTGTAACCCTGTTATATTAAGGCCAAAGAAATTATTCAAAACATGAATTAAAAATAAATTTATTTTGTCGGTCAACCAAACTCAATAATGCACTGCATATTACTGACACTTAATTGTTTAAGTAGTATCATCTTGAATGATTCAAGTTTTATCATTATATGTCTTTTGATTAAAAAATAAATTTTCTTTCTTTCAAGAATATACCACTTGGTGATCAAAGTTCTCCATAAAGCTAAACTCACTCGGTGATCTGTCCTCCATGAAAGTAAAACTCACTCGTACAACGAGGCAAAGCTTATTCTAGTCTATGATTCTCATCTCAAAAATCTTTATTGTATGACTGAACAAAATATATCATCAATACAAGTAAGGATTTACTCATTCGTTATCTCTTTTTTTTACTTTAAAATTATTTCAATTTTACTTTAATACTCCTCCGTCCCGCGTCTGGATACTATTTGCCACAGTATTTGACTTCAATATTTACGTGTAAGATAACATAATTTTACAAATCTAAGTTTTACAATAGAAAGTTATAGAAAAACTATATGTTTGTAGAAATTTATTTTATAAAAATATTTTGATTACATGTTTAATATTGAGGTGGAAAAACGTGTCAAAAAGCAAACAAGACACTCAAATGGGACGGAATTTAGGTAATATCATTCTTTTTTTATACTTTAAATAGTTTATCATCTTATGACTCATTCTTTAAACAAGTTTATCTTATCAGTTTACTTTTTTCACTATATGCACACAGAGTTGATCAAATGGGTGGACGGGCGGGTTCGGGCCCGGTCAACATTAACTTTAGGTCCAAAACGGGTCTATATATTTGTCCAAACCCGTTTTAATTTTTTCGGACCGGGTTGGACTAGGCCCAGATTTATTTTAATCGTTGTCATTGCCCGACCCACCCGGCCACCCAATTTTATAATTTTTTTAATATATTACTATTTTTGAAAAAAAATATATAGATTATATATAATATTAATATAAAATAATTATAATATGTATATATGTTGTATGTAATATTAATAGATATTATATATAATTTTAAAAAATAGTAAAAGGTATTATATAAAGATAAATTAAATATATACTCCCTTTTGTTATCAATATTTGATTTCTAACTATAGGCACAAGAATTAAAGATAAAAAGTTAGACTATTTTACCCTTAATTTTGTATTAGGAATTGAAATAATTTGAAAAATAGAGTTGTGAAATAAAAGATGAGAGATAGAATTGAAAAGTAGATGACAAAAAGACTAGAATACGTTATATTTTGAAAATAGTGAAAGGATCCAAAAAATCATATATCGAGAACAAGAGGGAGTATAATATTATATTTATAAAACTATATAGGGAAAATTCACGAGATACCCTGTTTTCTTTCGTAATTCACAATAATCCCTGTGATTTTTGTAATTTAACTTTAAACATGCTTAAATGTTGTCCAAAATTGATGAAACTTTACACGGACGATGCTAAAGTGTTATATTTTGGTCCAATATCAAATTTGAAGTTTTTTAAGCTCACATGTGACCTGTGGGACCCAATGAACAGTCACATATTCATTGGGTCCCACAGGTCACATGTGAGCTTAAAAAGCTTCAAAATTGATATTGGACCAAAATATAACATTTAGCATCGTCCGTGTAAAGTTTCATCAATTTGGACAACATTTAAGTATGTTTAAAGTTTATTACGAAAATCACAGGGGTATATTGTGAATTACGAAAGAAAATAGGGGTATTTTGTGAATTTTCCCAACTATATAAGATAATAAACCGGGTCGGGCCGGGCTTAGTTGTAGGCTTAAAATTTTGCCGAAGCCCAGCCCAATTTTTTCGTGCCAGATTTGTTGTTCAAACACGCCCCAAATTTGTTCAACGGATTTTTCTGGCTTTATTTTCGAGCCGGGCCGGATTGGGCCGCCAGGCCGGTCAATATTGATCATGCACATATATAAATTATCAAGTCAGTTTTTATATTTTCTTTTTAACTACTTTTTCTAACTTTCATGAAGAGTCCTTTTCAACAAATAAATTTAGAAACTTTATATATACATATATATAAGTTAACTTTCACTAGTGGCTGTGAGAGTTGTTAGAAAAACTTGAGAAATAAACCTACCTTGATCAGTATAAGGTCCGTATCATCCTTCTCCCAGCTTTCCAGATATTCAGCTAATAGAGATACCTGGTATCAGAACACAGACATGTATTTCAGCTCGTCAGAACCTCCGACGCACCGCCTAACTAGAATTGTTCAAGCATTATGTACACCTACCGTTTCTGTCGAAATGACGTTCAGCTGTCGTGGCCGATTCAGCGTGATGAGCCCCACATGATCTATTTTCTGACCGATAACAACCTAGAGTACCAAGATTTTTGACGATCATTGCTCAAATTCAACGACGAACTAAATGAGGTAAATTCCAAACTTCGACAGAGAAAGTGATCATAGATATGAAATCAACATTCGGACTTTGCGCTGAAGATGAATTTACAAATGATGCCGATCGGAATCGAAAAAGAAAAAAGCTCAAATTTACCTGTTCCTCTGTTGTTGCTGCCATTAGTTCAGTAACGCCGGCGCCGGCGCCTTGTCAAACAAGTAGCGAAAGTTTAATCAGCAAAAGGGAGAAATTGGAAATTAATTCCTAACTTCTCCGAAATAAAAACCTATCGTGATCAAAGTGTTGTGTATGTAACAATGTGAGGGGAAGAAGGGGAGAAAAACAGCGGAGTTCGACGACGATTGAGAGCGATAGATATTAATGCAGAATCGTTTCTTCTTTGCGCTGGCTTTATTTACCGCCTTTACTACCTTTTCGGTCAGTTTTCTTTTAGTTGATGAGTGTAGTGTGGTAGTTGGAACTACCGCCCTTTTACCATCAGACAAGCACACCTACCACCATCACCCCCTTATTCGGGACCGCCGGTAAGTCTGATGCCCACAGATACAGATTGGACAACTTCTTTAATCATTTACGGATATAGCTACAGTTGGACGTCCTTTAAAAACCAGTTATGTATTTTATATGAGAAATTCATTCAAGAGGGAGATTATAGAATGTGAGAATAAATTAACAATTCCGAGGAATGTAGTATATACTATCATGATACGTAGCCGTAACTGGCCAAAGGTTGACCCTTACCTAATTCTAGGATTATGGATTAGGTTGGTAAAACAATTACAAAAGACAGCTAGCAAGACGAGCTTTTTACACAAGCCTACTCTTGTGCTTACCCCTAAGAAAGATTGTTGATTAATATCATATGGGAGTGCCTAGTCCCACTAAACAAGTGTTCGGTGAAAAATTACCTTAAAATAGGCAAAGAAGACATTGAAGCAGTTGTTGAAGCTATTGAGTAAACGTACGATGTTTTAACATCCACCATATGAGAGATACTATGGAAGATCAAGCTAAGCTTCTCGTACCGATCAAGCTCCAAGTGACCACCTAAGCTTCTCGTACCGATCAAGCTTGATAGACTTAGTCATAACATCTCCAACTTGATCTTTGGTTCCACAGAAAACAAGCTTCATAACTCCATCATTTGATAACTTGCGCAAATAATGATACCTCACATCAATATGTTTGGTTCTCCGATGCATAACAGGATTCTTGGATAGTTTGATCGCCAAGTTGTTGTCGCACATGATGTCTACACACTCTGTACCCACTGCATCTAGCTCTTGCAGCATCCCCTTTAACTAGACGCAGTGGCACGCGGCGGAAGTTACTGCTACATACCCTGCTTCTGTCGAAGATAGAGAGACAATATCCTGCTTCCTTGAACTCCAACAAAACTGCCGCTCCATTCAGCATAAACACATAACCCGAAGTGCTTTTCCTGTCATCTATATCCCGAGCTAGTCACTATCTGTATACCCCAGCAGATTTGTGATTGATGATCTTCCATAAAAAACTCCAAAATCCATCATCCCCTTCAAGTACCTAAGTACTCTCTTTGTAATCATCATATGCTCTTCCTTTGGATCTGCCATGAACCTTGCTACTAAACAGACTACAAACATTGATCTGGTCTTGTTACCGTCAGGTACATAAGACATCCCACAAGTTGTTTGTCGAGTGTAGCATCAGCTCCTCTGTTTCCTTTCTTGGTGATAATTGTTCCAGGAACAATTGGATTTTTCACCGAGTTGCAGTCCCACATATGAAACCTTTCGAGAACTTCTTTAGCATATTTCTTCTGACATATGTGTATCCCACTGTTGCTCTGATGAACTTCCACTCCAAGGAAAATTTCATTTTTCCCATGTCAGTCATTTCAAATCCTTCTACATCAATGATTTGAATTCTGCACACAATATCTCATCATTTCCAGTGAAAATTAAGTCATCAACATAGAGACTTACCACTAGAATCTTGTTTTTCTGTTTTCTTGAAGAACAAGGTGTGATCGTAGCTGCTTTTTTGAAACCCTTCTTGCTTGAAGTATCTGTCGATTCTGCTAAACCAGGCTCTCGGTGCCTGTTTTAACCCGTAGAGTGCTTTCTTTAATCGATAGACTTTATCTTCCTCCCCTGCACTGATAAACCCTTCAGGCTGATCAACATAGACTTCTTCCTTCAACTCTCCATACAAAAAAGCACTCTTAACATCAAGTTGATATACGCACCAACCTCGTTGAGCTGCTATTGCCAAAAGACTACGAACCGTATCCCATCGAGCAACTGGTGCAAATACCTCTGTGTAATCTACTCATGCAGTTTGGGAGTAACCTTTCGCTACTAACCGGGCCTTGCATTTCTCCACCTTCCCTTCTTCATTTAGCTTGGTTTTGTAGACCCATTTAACTCCAATTTTCTTCCCGTGAGGTGGCAAATTACTAGCTCCCATGTCTTATTTCTTTCAATAGACTGAATCTCGGTTTTCATAGCTTCCTGTCACTTCTCTTCTTTCTCAGCTTCATAGAAATGTACCGGATCATCTTTGAAATGTAAAACACGAAAGTTCATGATGCTTTTTTTTCTTCGCTTACCTCTTCACGCTGACAAAATCGTGCATCCAAACAGGTTGTTTCCTTGGTCTTTGCGACTGTTCAATATGTTGTGGAACCTCATTTTGTGTTGTTTCTTGCTCAACTGTTTCTGGTTCTTCTTCCTCATTATTTTCTATGACTTCAGGTTCCGCATCCTCATCAATTGCTTCTTTAACAGTCTCTTCTCCCTCATAAACCATCATCTCCTCAGTAAGGATGTTTTCTTCTGGTTTACTTAGCTTCCAATCCCACTTAGCATCTTCTTCAAAAATTACGTCCCTGCTGATTTTGATCTTCTTAGTGATTGGGTCATACAACCGGTATGCTTTTGATTCTTCACTAACCCTAAGCATAAACATTTGTGACTCCGATTGTCCAACTTTATTCTTCTTTGTGCTGGAATATGAACATGAGCAACAGACCCAAAAACTCTGAACTAATCAACCTTTGGTTTTATTCCTGTCCATTTTCCTGGAACTTTATCTTTTATGGCTTTAGTGAGACTTCTATTCAGAACATGCGCAGTCCATCTTGCTGCCTCTGGCCACAGGAACCTTGGTATCTTTCTCACACAACAAACAACGCACCATGTTCATTATAGTACGGTTCCTTCGTTCTGCTACGCCGTTCTGTTGAGGGGTATAGGCTGCTGCCAATTGTCGCTTTATCCCAGCTTCTCTGCAAATTTGTTGAAGTTGTCTGTAACACCCCTACCATTAATACATGCTTACCGTCCAATCTCCTTACACGTCAGATATAAGCAGCGGATACTTACTTACATACATGGGTGTTGATACAGTGCCGTTAACCACCCACGTGGCTAACAAGGCTACTACTACCTGCTACAGCATCGATCTGAGACCGGAATCCCGAGTATTACATATATCATTATATTTCTACACCAATACACGCTTACATTCTTCCATTCGATACAATACTTCAATACCATACAATATAATCCACATACCGAGTTTACTAAGATCCTTATACAAATATACTACCTCTTCAAAGTTCATACGTACTCACTACGAGACTACTTACTACCCGTTCCTCACAAACTACTTACTCCTAATTACAAGGGGTGTGCCTCCGGTCTCTTCCTTGACCATATTCGCTTCGGGTACCTGCACACTAAAAATGTCCCCGAAGGGGTCAGCTTTCGCCGAGCATGATAACCGCATACCCGCGTACTAGTGAGGGTACGCCGACCACTTGGTCGAATACATGCGGTTCGTTTTCATACAAACATACATGCATACATGCTCTTATACACGATAAATACTACTCACCACAACGTACATACATACAATCAGTTCATACAAGGGATACAATATAAAACCAACCAATACATACTTACCTCTTCCGAATTACACATACACATCTCATGCACAACATACAATATTGTTAGCTTCATTGGTCCACCCGGGTAATCGGGGGGAGATTACTCTTTTACTCGTTACTTCATACATACGCATACATACTCATACATACCTACGGATCCATACTTACTTACTCTTACTCAAGTTAAGTCGTCGGGACCTCCGGCCCTGGGGACTACACCGTCCCACCTCCGGGATTTACTTGACTCACCAATCCGGGATGCTACCCATTTAAGGGATTTGGGCCGCAGACCAGTTTAAGAGTCAGGAATGCAGCCAACCTCTTGGACTCCGCATCCCACGCGTGGCCGAAGCTATATCGGACTTGTACTCATTCCAATTTGCTCACTTAAGTTAGGAGTTAGATAGTTAGGAATTAGCACAAGTCAACATCCAGCCACAATAATACAATACACCATAACATACATACGAGGTACAATGCATTACACAAGTACAATACGAGGTTCGAATACCATTCATCATCATTCATATATTTCATGAAATATACAAACTAGTGCTCACAGACAATAAATATCAAGCACAACATAAGTCAAGCACAAGTAAGTGCAATATAGTCCGATTCATGCATTTATCTTATTTAGGTGGTCAAATAAGCACACAATCGGGGTAACCAGATTAGGAAAGGGCATGAAGAAAGAAATCATACCTTTCACCGTTGTACTTGTATCCCAACGTTCCTCGGTATTCACAATTCAAATCCTATGATATACATACAACCGAATAATTAATCTAACTATCATTAACTTATTCGGTTACCTTTACGCTTCTAACTCATACTTACTAGGTCTTCACATTCCTATACTTACATTTTATTTACTTACTTTTATTACTTAACAATGGTTTACTTACACATATATGCACGTATGTATAGGTGGGTATACATATACATACATACATATACTAACCATAGTCTTATAGTTTTTTTTTTTTGTAAATTTTGACCCGACCGAACTTGCGACCGACCTTGCAAGTTCGGTTCCGAGTCCAGTCAGAGGTTATATCGGGTGAAAATTCCAGGGCCGACCGACCTTGCAAGTCCGGTCCCAAGGTCGGTCCATTCCAGTAAGTTACTTAACGGAAAAATTTAGCCCGCCGACCTTGCAAGTCCGGTCGCAAGGTCGGTCCATTCCAGTAGCTCACTCGACGGAAATTTTCTGGCCGACCGAACTTGCATGTCCGGTCGCGGTCGCAAGTCCGTCGATTCCAGTAGGTTTACAGACGGGAGAATTTTTCTGGTCCGACCGAACTGGCATGTCCGGTCGCAAGTCCGGTCGATTCCAGAAGCTTTCCCGTCTTTGTAAATCTGGGCTCGACCGAACTTGCAAGTCCGGTCGCAAGTTCGGTCCGGCCCAGTATTCGCATTTTTTCTTCTGTTTTCAGTCCCATACTTACCCATTGTTTCTCCAATCTTCTTACATGTAATCTCACATGTTTAAACACTACCTAGGCCCTTCAATTGCCTTAGTTCATCCACCTTACATACTTACTAATTCTTACTTGTACAATTTCATTCCATTCTTTACTTACTCCTCATTCTTATTCTCGCTTGTGTATACTCCTAATGACTCTTAATTATGATTAATTAAGTCTTATGCAACTTATACATTATACCCAAACAATGCCTTAACTTATAACCCATTAAAATTTCTCTCGGGTGAATTATGGTGTTGGTCCGGGACCTTGTCCAGGTCCTAAGTCCCGGACCAACGCAGATCAGAACTCTCGAATTGATTTTTTTATGGTCCGGGACCTTATACATAAGGTAGTCCCAGACCACACGCAGCATTACTCTCGACTGAACTTTGCTAGTGGTCCGGGAACCTTATACCAGAGGTAAGTCCCGGACCCTTAATGAATTGCAAACTCTCGGGCGCTTTGAATGGTTGGTCCGGGACTTAATACAAGGCCTAAGTCCCGGACCAACAATGGCCTGCTACGAACCGAGACATTTTTCATGCTCTGTTTCATTGTCTTCTTCCTTAATCACTTCCTAATGTTTCTAATGTTAATTTACATGTTTAACTACTATCCAAGCATCTAACTCACCTAAATCCCTCACCAAAAATCAATTCCCTCAACCTACTGCTATCTCACCATTTCCACTGTTTCATCTTTTCTTCCTTTCTATTGCAGAGTTCGAGGTGCTGCTGCTTCTGTTTCTTTCTTTTCTTTCTTTCACAATGTTACCAGCTCCTAAGCAAGATAGTTTCCTCTCTAAATTTTGACATGGTGTCCCCTAAAACTTAAGGTTTTCACACATTCATTTGCTCACACATGAAAACTCATCTCCAACCTGCATCAGTTTTATATGTATATGCATTCAAATGCAAACTCACGTTTACAGCAGCTCATTATTTGTTTCTTTGATAGATTCTAACTCAACAATTCACTAATGCTAATTATACGCTCATTTCTTTGCTACGGTCATCTTGGTTTTACATTTACTAAGACATTACACTTGCTCACACACACACGCATTATACACAAAACTGAACAGAGGTAATTTAACTTGTTCTTGTTTTCCTTTTCTTTTCTCTTCTTCTTGGTTTGCTTGCTCTTCTTTGCTTCTTCCTTCTCCCTCTACCGGTTATAGTTTCTCAACAATCTAACATTACAACCCATTCATAAATACACCATTCAATACTAAAAACTAACCCTAACATTACTTAAGCTTTTAATGTATTCTTTTAGGAGTTTCATTACCTTGTTTACCAAGAGGGAGTAGATGAAACTTAGAGGAGTTTAAGAACAAGGTTTCCACCCCTTCAAAGAAGCCAAAAACGGCTGGGTACAAGAGGAACCAAACAAGGGTTTAGTTCAAATTCATTTTGCCTTTAAGGCTAGAAAAACAATGGAGTTTCGAAGAGATTTTTACCTCAAAAAGAACAAGGAGAACAAGGTGGCTCTAATGGTGGTCTTGAAACTCAAATGGGGTATACCCATAAAAACGAAAATGTGTGTTTTTGAATTTGGAAAGATAGAAACGTAGCTCTTGGTGAGAGGATTTCAATGGTGTAATTTTTGTAATTTTTGGAAGAGATTTGAGTGGGTTACAAGAGGAGAGAAGGTGAGGTTTTGTTTGTTTTTCTTATTCACCATGGAAATCGGCTGGAGGTAGAAGAAAGGAGAGAAAGAGAGAGTGAGGAGGGGGGTGTTCACGTGAGAGAGGAGTGAAATTGAGAGGAGAGGAGAGAGAGAATAAAGGTGAGGTGAGTGTTTACTTAATTATTTTTGTCTTTGTAAATAGAGGGAGTGTGAGGGGAGGGTCCGATCGGAAACACACCACACATAACACTTTTACTTTTTTTTTTTCAAAGTGGACACATAACTCTTGGTTATTTATGTTCTATCCCACAACTTCCCGTTTTTGACAGTTTTACTAATCTCTCGTTTTATTGATTTTATTGGTCCTAAAGCTTCACTAATATTATTAATGATCATTTAGTTGACCAAGATTGTACGAGTCTATTTGACCCGTTTAAAGTCACGTTTTCCCGGTTACCTCGAAAACGCGCTTGCGCTTTAATGTTCTTAGTGTTTTTAATCATTTAAGGATCGGTTTTCTTCGGGATTTTTCCCTAATATTTATTTAGACTTAATTAAGCCTTTAGAATCCTTAATTACGCTAACCGTGTCTTATACCTCCTATGGTTGTTTAATGCTTATTTAGCGTTTTACGCTTTTTAAGAGTTTCTTTATTTCTTTGGATTTTTATTTTCTTACCAATATTACTTAATCATTATTAGGCTCTTAAATACCATTAGGATAATTTAATCGCCATATTTAAGGTCGGGGTATTTCATTGTCAGAGGTAAATTCTCCTTCCCTATCTGTGCGCAGTCCCCGGATGATAGTTTTGGCTTCCTTTTCCACAGTGTTTTTGAAAACTTTGAAGGTTTCAAACGGATTTTTCTGTGAGAAAATAGATCCAAGTTTTGCGAGAAAAATCATCGACAAGTACCAAAAGATACCTTTTCCCACTGCAAGATGTTGGAGTGATAGGCCGCATAAGTCGGCATGAATCAGCTCTAATTTTCAGCTGCTCTCCACTTGCTCTTCTTTGGGAACTTTCCTCTCTGTTGTTTCCCCATATTACACACCGTGCATACTCTGGCTTCATCTTTGATATTTGGTAAACCTTTCACCATGTTTTTCTTTTGCATAGCTTGAATGGTTTTGTGATTGAGATGTCCAAACCTTATATACCACAATGTTGCCAAGTCTTCTTCTTCCACTTTGAGACATGTCTCAGAAATCGATTTGTTTTGGCATAAATCAGAAACATTCAATTTTCATCATCTCTGTATCCATTATCAACCCTCTTTGGCTATGATATACTCTGCACTTCCCGTACTCGATGATGAATTTCAACTGCTTCTCCTGCAGTTGTCCGATGCTCAGCAGGTTACTGGTGAGAAGAGGGACATAGTACACATCAATGATGACTTGTATAATGCCCTCAACCTCAAGCCTTATCTTCCCCTTTCCTTCAACCTTCATATTTGAGCTGTTTCCCAACCGCACCGAATGCTGGAAACCTTCATCCATTCCACGAACCATGATTTTTCTCCGGTCATATGATTAGAACATTCGGAGTCCAAAAACCAAGCTGCTGTTTTTCTTCAACTTGCTCATGTCGGCATGAGCTATCAATAGTAACTCTTCTTCTTCATTGAACTCAACATAGTTCGCCTTCTCGGTACACTCAAATGAGTAGTGTCCTAAATTTTCCAGGTGTGAAGCAGTTAATGGCTGATCTATTTGCAGAAGATCTGCCTCTTCGCGTCCTTTGTTACTGCCTCTTCCTCTCCAATTGCCTCTCCCTCGAGCACCTCTCAGCTCATTCTCAACTTGCAAGGCTTGTTCTTCATCTTTCTTCTCAGTTACCTTGCTCTCATGTATCTACAAGGAGGCTTGCAATTCATCAACAGTGAGTGCATCGATGTCCTTGGACTCTTCGATGGAACAAACCACGAAATTGAAGTTCTCAGTGAGACTTCGAAGGATCTTCTCAACGATTGCAACATCATTCAGGCTTTCTCCACAATTTCTCATATCATTCGCCACCTCCATAACTCTCCCAAAATAAGTTTCTACTTTTTCTCCAACCTTCATCTCTAGGGTTTCAAATGATTTTCGCAGCCGCTGAAGTTGTGCTCGTTTACTCTCCCAGTTCCACGGTGTTTGATTTTCATGGAATCCCACAGTTGTTTAGCTGTCTCCTTCTGGGCAATGGTCTTAAGAATGGCTTTATCGATAGACTGGAAGAGATAGTTTTTGGCTTTGAGATCTTTGAGTTTTGCGTCATCATACGCTTTTTGTTGAGCAGGGGTGGGATTTGTGATTCTGCTCAGATCTCCAGGGCCTGATTCGACGACGCTCCAATACTCTTTCGATCACAGAAGATTTTCCATCAAGAGGCTCCAGTGGTCGTAATCTCCGTCGAACTTTGGGACAACAGGCATCGAGTAATTTCCAACTTCTGTCATCTCTCCGGCTCTGATACCAGATAAAGGAACAAGAAATCGCTAATTGTTCACAATGTAAGAGATTGATAATCTGAAAGATTTCTGTCATTTAATCGACAAAGTGAATGGTGGCTTTATAAGAGCCTTACAACAGTAACGAGAGAAACTAATGGAGTATAAAAGGAACAACTTCTAACAGAAACAGATTAATCCTAAACTCTCGCTTGATTTATTCAATTTCAGATTTTGTCAAATAACCAACATATTAATCTTAATAGAGAATACGACGGAGTAACTCACAACATGATACAATTGGGAATTGTTCATAAGAGTTAGAGCCTCTAAATACTCATTCAAGAAAGATAGTCACTGAATCAAAATGTTTGTAAATATGGACGTTAAAAGTGTCCATTCTTGATAAATTTGACTACGACATTCCCAACACATAACCACATTATGAACCAAATCGTAGTTAGCATAGAAATCCATTGACAATCACTCATCAAGCTCGATAAAATTGTTTAAGTCTCTTAGCAGCTTGTAAATCAATTGCAATTCCTTAAAATCCATCATAACATTGAGAAATTTCTCTGCTTGAATAAGTTATTCACTCCCACCCTTAAATAATATCCAATAAAATACTTCAAATAAAATTACTACATAATCAAATGACTTCACGAAAACTAAGGGTTCCAATCAGTTGTCGTTGGTAGAGTAGTGTATTTATTCATTCTAATTGATAATCTTACATTCTACTGTATAATTCACAGTCACACCTGTATGTCCATTGCTGTATCCAAAACCTTTAGTTTCCCAAAAGGTTCAAAAATTTGACCAGCTGAATGCACGTCGCAACAAAGAAATTGGACATCATGAGCTGGGCCACCTCTTGTTCAAAATCGATCTCTAAACTCAAATTAGCCCATCACATATCAGCACATCTGGTCGGTGCAAATCCAAGCCTCGACCGCTTGGTATCATACACCACGTGGAAATTCTGCTGCTGGTAGTTCCAATGATCGAAAACGCCGATCTTGAAGTTCCTAGCATCGCCAAGCAAACCACCTCCTCATCCACCCGTATAAAGTAATTCTCTACCGGAAAGTTCCACTCCGCCCCATCACAAACCGAATCGCGAAACTCGGAAACTCCATCCCCTCCGCACCAGTCCCGCTCGTGTTATAGCACGGATCCAGAAACGGGAAATTCTCCACTCGCGCATACTTCCTAATCCGATTCACGAACGCGTCCTTGATAATCCCATATGCCGGTTCCAAGAAATAACTCAGCGTAGTTCCCGAATCAATAATCGCTCCACCACTAGCGCCGTCATCTTTGTTGACTCGCCAGTGCTCTTCTGGTATGTTGAGAACTTCTCCTCCGACAACCACGGACTTGATCTGAACGTAGTAGTAGAACGTATCGACTGAATTGTGATCATCCTCGACTAGAAACGCGGTGAAGTTGAATCTTTTCCGAATGCCGGTTAATTAGATCTCTGTCTTCGCCGAAGATCAGTTTGCTGCTGACATTTGGCCCGCTTTTCGATCCACCAGACAGTACGAGAATGAATGGCCATACGCGGACTGAAGCTGCGATGAGAATGACAGTGGTCCTCGTCCTAGACCTAGTATCCCGCCGCACCGTGGAATAGTCCCCGGTTCCAATGTCCGCAGCCAAACATCACATCCTCGAGTTTCTTGAACGACGAGTTTGTTCGGTGTGGATTAGTTGTGGTGGAGGTTAGGTTTACGGTGAAAGTCTCGAGTGCGAAGTCGCCGGTGGTGTTGGAACTGTCGCCGTACCAGTAGAAGTACGGACAGGTCTGATTTGTGCTGTTGTTCCCCTGCTGCTGCTGCTGCTGCAAGGTTGAGGCGGATCCGGTGATGAGACAAGATGGCAGCGAGGATCGTGGTGGCAGCTGATATTGCGGAAAGAAGAAGAGTTTACTGGATCGTAGTAGGGGCCGGTTTGGGGGAAGCAATCGTGGCAGGGGACGCATTGGATCCAGTTTAGGTCACTGCCGGGTCCACTATCAGCTGAAATTTCTTAGGTGGAGTTCCTACGAACACGTCCATGAAATACTCGCCCGAACCGAGACTAACACCGGATTTCAATGTCCCCATCAACTGTGCAGAGAGAGGGGTTGTGTCGTCGGCGGTTTTCTTCTTCTCCGATGATGACGATTGCGTGATGGTGTTTGTTTTTTGTGTCGTAAGTAGAAGCCGCCGCCTCTTGAATCGGGAAGCGGAGTTTTGGTTCTTCTTCTCTGTTATTCGCCGGTGGAAGTTGGCGATTCTGTTCAAGTCTCGTAGAGTAGATTCCATGACCTGATCCTTTGGTTCCATCTGTTTGCCGTCGAATCGGTGTTTGAGGTGCAGCTTGACTGATTGCTTATTATTATGACTTCCGTGATCTGCTTCTGGTGTTGCTGGATGAGTTTGGGTGGATTGTGTTTCTGATCTGTCGTCTTCAAAGCTAGCACACCCGGAAGAAGAGGAAGAGGCGCGATGCCATGAGTATCATCAAAGGAGTTGTGGGGGAAACTAAAACCGGCAAGACGTGATCCATTGTTGGGTCTGAAAGGATTCTCTCTGTGGATGTCGCTGCTAACGAGATGGCATAGCGAGAAGAGAAGCAGGATTGCTGTAGAAACCGCCGAGTACACCATAAGGATGGTGGAGTCTTGTTATTCTTTTACTTGTTGGAACTTGGTAAGAGACTGCCAGAGGTTTTATCTGCAATTTATGGAATCAGGTTAAACTCTCTGATGGAATTGATTCCACTCGGTAGGCAAAATCTTTCAAGTAATTGTTGACAATTGCCCTACGTGATGATGGTGAAAGAGACGGAACCTGGGTTGACGCTAAGGAGCGAAGACTACTCAATCCGTGAAACTGACCTGGAAAAATGTGCTCCGTTGGAGAGAAACGTAGAAGCAAGGGAAGATGATTGAATTTGTAAGTGTTATTGAGCCTTCAATTGGAAACATGAAGAGACACGATCAGTGGCAGTCAGAGACCTGTGACTACAATTCAACAGTGAGAAAATTTCGATTGAATAGTCAGGACACCCACAGGAAGGAAGGAATAGATATTGGATAGACAGTTGGAAGCCGTAAGACGGCAGAGGCTTGGGGGATTTTGGAAAGGGAAGAAAATTGGTGTGATGGACAGAGGACGGAACGAAGAAGAAAAGGCGGCGATAGCAGCTGCAGAAGAGTGAATCGAGAAGCGTCGTGTCATGCGACTTTCTTCACTTTGAATAACTAGGAATGGCTTCGCTTCAACGAGTTGAATTTCAAAAGTCTCGTCGTCGTTCTTCTAACGCGTTTTCCACCGTCAACCCACGGACACCAATTCTTTCAAAGGGATAATAATACTACTATATGGTCGGAAAACAAGCCCAATCGGTACATCGGCCAACGTTCTTTTCTTTTATATTCACCACACGGTTCGTTAAGGTATGTCATCACCGATTACGATGACGAAAAGAAATAGTAATAAATTATCAATCGAATGGCTTCCAAAGTTTGTCTGCACAGTTCCCTTCCGACGCTGAGTAGTCTACCGGCAAATGCGCCATGGCTGCTGCTCAAAGGAAAAAAAATCTAAAACAACCTTATTATGAAAAAAAAAAAAAAACGTTGTCTTAGTTCGGGTTTAAAAATATGAAAAAATTATCATATATACTTGAATTAACCACTGTCCACATTCATAATTTCTTTGAATTTAACATTGTTCATCCATCACTTTAATGTTAATAGTTAATATTCTGTCATCCTATCACAAGATATATCAACGTGAGTTATTGTTATTATGACCATGTATCATCTATTTTGGATTACCGAACAGAGAGAATAGACCAACCCGGCTTATGTTTTGGGGAAAATTTCCGGTCCAGAGACAAATTCACAACTCAATTCCTATTGCATGTGAATTCTCCCGTAATTAACCGCAGGTATCTTTTTTTCTTTTTGCTGTGAAGGAAGCGCAAACAGAAGTCAGTCAGCCAACAGGCTGACTTCTGTTGTGCGCCACTAGTGTATGTTTTTTTTTTTGATTTGTAGTTTGTGAAGGAGGCGCACACTGCAAGTCAGCCTCCTGGCTGACTGACTGCAGTGTGCGCCTCCTTCACAAAACTACAAATCTATATTTTTAATTGTGGTCGATTTGTGTAGGGAGCGCCTATTGAAAGTCAGTCTCCTTTATAAATGTAACTTCAACGGCTCTTTCTTCTCCCACCGGCTATTAACGACTAGTTTTTTCACAAAATCTATATATATGCATCATATGGCTTGCTTCTCCCTTTGCTCCTTTCTGTCAAAACCATCTAAACTATGGAAATTCCTTGTACTCTCTATCTTCATATAGATTCAATTGGAAATCATGAATATCCTCCCAAATTTGATCCTAACAAGAGTGTCGTTGTTGACTTGAAGAGGAACAAATGAAGGGAGTGGGTATCTGCTCTCGAGCTTCCGATAAACAATGGAGGTAATCACGTAATCTCCTCCCAAATTTGAATCTACTTGATTTTTAACATGATTTTTGAAAGAACTGAATGTGGCTAATTCGGATATGTGTGTGAATATAAACCTAGAGGAAGGAGAAATATGAAAATATACTCCATGATTTCCATAATTGAGATCTATATGAAGATAGAGAGTACAAGGAATTTCCATAGTTTAGATGGGTTTGACAGAAAGGAGCAAAGGGAGAGCAAGCAAATAGATGCATATAATATAGATGTTGTGAAAAAAGTCGGTTAATAGCCGTTGGGAGAAGAAAGAGCCGTTGAAGTTACATTTATAAAGGAGACTGACTTTCAATAGGCGCTCCCTACAACAAATCGACCACAATAAAAACAGATTTGTAGTGTTGTGAAGGAGGCGCACACTGCAAGTCAGTCAGCCAGGAAGCTGACTTGCAGTGTGTGCCTCCTTCACAAACTACAAATCAAAAAAAAAACATACACTAGTGGCGCACAACAGAAGTCAGCCTGTTGGCTGACTGACTTCTGTTGTGCGCTTCCTTCACAGCAAAAAGAAAAAAAGACACCTGCGGTGTAATTACGGGAGAATTCACATGCAATAGGGAATTGAGTTGTGAATTTGCCTCTGGACCGGAAATTTTCCTATGTTTTGGTCCACAATCGTTGTTCCCCTTCCCTCTTCGACATTGTCTGGTGTTCGTCCTTCCCCTCAATTTCTACAGCTTGCTTTGTGTGGTTTTGAATCCTGGATCATCATACTCTCTGATTAAGGTAACACCATGATTGTTGGGTATTTATTTTCACCCCACTTCTACTTTTCAATACCCATCTCGATTTAGGGTTGGAAATTTGGGGAAATTATGATTTTTCCACCGTCCCAAATCTTGCTTCCTTGATTCAGTTCTCTGTATCGATTTCCTTGCAATGGTCTTCGATTATGTGACAAACAATCTTTGGTTTCGATTGGCTTGTGTCGATTGTTTCTGTTCTTGGAATGGACAGATTGTTCGTCGACCGTCTGGTTCGTCAATCTACTTTTGACTGCTTCTTCCCTTATTCATTTTCTATATTGATTGACTGGTTATCTCTGGTTTATATAATCAGTTGTTCTATGGGGATTTACATTCTCTAGTTCGATTACTGTTGCCCCCATTCACTATCAGTATGAATTTTTTACTGTCTCGATATCGCTGGCCCAATTTCATTTTGAAATTAAGGTTTGACTATCCCTTTGACTGGCTGGTGGAATCCCTCTATCGAGTGATTATTTGTTTTTTTTGAATATGATGTATGTTTCTGATGTGAACTTGATACTGCTTTCATAATGGCTTCTGTCTAGTTGGTTATGACTTTATGTGCACCGATCTATGTAGAAGCGGCCCCTCATGTAATTTCTTCGCGCGAATGCGTTGAAGCGGTTTATGAGAGGGTTGCTCCATGAATATTTTGGTGTCATATAGAGAATCATAACCAACTTAAAAAACAATGATGAAGGCCATTAAGACCATTATGAGCTTAATCTTTTGTTACACTTGAATTGCATTATTTGTTTGATGTTCCATGCAAAATGTCTTCCTCAAGTGGGCAGTCAACCTGTAACACCCCAACCCGAAATCCAATAATCTGAACGGCGATCACTCCCAAATAAATTACAACTGCAGCGGAAATAAATACAACAACCGGCGGTATTACAATGCCGTTGGCCACCCTTGTGACCAACAAGGCTAACTCCGAATACAAACTCCAAAAGTCACGGTCTGAATACGAATACAATCCGAGATACTAGGAATCAAACTCTAATGTAAAATACTTAAGTAAAATAAATGTCTAGAAGAAGACTCCCATAGCTTGAATCTACCCCACCTACACTCGGTGTGGTAATCTTCTCAACTTCAGGTACCTGAAAAATGGGGGTGCCCCCAAAGGGGCTCAGCAAACAATGCTGGTATGGAAAACGTGCAGCCCATCGTCTACCGGGCCACACCAACTACTTTGTCGAACACATGCAGTTCATTTTTTTATAAAGCTGTAACCAAGCATAATCTGATGATAACAAGTATCCACACAAGGACAATAATGTCACATAGAACAAGACACAGAAGGTCAAGTTAGCTGAACTGAAATGTCTGATAGCTGTCGGGTCCACACAGTGGGACTGACAGATGTATAAAAGTATATCAATATAGTGGAGGTATAGTGACCTCGTTATAGAGAAAGGTTGGGTATAAAAACCCAGGAGATAACGTAGTTAAACCCTGAACTGAGAGGCGTGGGAAATAGAATCCACTAGAGGAATAAAGTCTTCCTCAAACTGAACTGATGGGCATTTGAATCCCGGGAGGAATAGAGTCTTCCTCCCAACTGAATGTTCCGTCGCGACGTAGTAGGAGACGACCTGAGATAGGTACAACTCCCGTAGCATGCATGGCCAGATCCAACTGGGCTCCTCATTCTCGAAGTATATAATTGTTAAGTGTCATATAAGACGTTAAACAAAAACACAATGTGTATTGTCAATTATCACGTTTAGGATAATGACGTTTGTTATAAAGTGAAGTTAGTGAGAGATTTGAGTACAAGTCCTCGGTATACTGAAGCGCAGGTATTTAATCCACTGGTATAGTAGTGTTTGTATGCGTGGGACATACACGTAGTAGTCAGCATCATTCACGCACATAAAATAATACAACAGCGCACAAGAGTAAACAACACATTTTACATTAATTATCTTGGTCGTTAATTCAACACAACAGATAGCACACAAGCCGGTGTAATCCGGTAGAAAACAGGTTGCAAGAATCCCATACCGTTCACCGTAGACTGTACTCGTTTAATTCCCGGTCAACGTCTGGTCAAACAGAGTCCTAAAAATAGGATTGACTGAGAGGGTTAATTTATGTTACCCTTATATAATAATTCTATTGGATCATTTAACAAATCTCGTATTTGTTTATTTCATGTGAGATTTATTTCTTTTAATTACCTCATGATTTAATGTATAACTTATTTGTTATTCCTTTTGATTTATTTATACATCCTTTAATGCACATATATGTGTTCATTGCATTTGTTGTTTATTTTATTTGTCTAGGTGACATAACAACTTATAATTTCTTAACTATATTTATATGTCATACATAGACATAAAATTCTTATAGTTTTATTATTCTCCTTTTAACCATAAATAATATTTATTGTTTATCTTTTAATTCCTTATAACCATGTAAGCCATAGTTTCAATTCCGTAATTCCTTTAATCAAAATTCTTTCTTCTAATCCTCCAAATATCCATATAGGACCTATATTTATTTAAATCTAAATTCTTAAACTTGTATTTCGGTTATTTACAAAACAACCACATTAATTCATAAACCTTACACTTAAATTCAAATCTCTTTATATAACATAGTTTTAATTCCTCATCTAATTAAATTACAAAACTACCACTAATCCTTTGGACATAACTTATAAATATTATAACTTTCAAGAATTACATCTTAGCCCCTCAAAATCTCGGCATATATTTATATACTTTCTATAATTGCAATTTAGCCACAAAATCTTATAATCTTTACATAATGTCTTGTAAACTATAGTTTTAATTTTAATTCTCCATAAATGCCGAATATATATATATAAATTCTTAAATTACCAAACTAACCCCAAAGTAATTCGGCTTTGTCATTTAACTTTCCTTAATTACATTTTCATCCCAAAACTTTATAATAACTTCTTAATGACTTATAAACTAAAGTCTAAATATATAATCCTCAAAATTTCAAAGGTGAGCCTAATAAATCTCTTAATTATGAATTCACCCCTTTTTATGTTCTAAACTTTCATACAACTTTTATAAATTACATAATAGCCCAAAACTTAATAAAATGTTATTTTAACACTTGTTTAAATTATCTAAAATTCATAACTTAATTCCTAACCTTATATATATTATAATTTCACCAAATACCCCTTTAGCTCTCGGCTTTCACAATAAATACACTAATTTTGTAAAAATTACATTTAAGCCACTTAACTTAATTAATTAGCCATTTAAGCACTAATGAAATATTTTTAGCTCACCAAACTTTGTGATATAAGTTTATATACCTAAGTAGGTCATTAATACCTATTTATCAATTAGTACATTCGGCCATATTTATTTGGTGACCATATAGTATATAAAAGTGGACTTATATGTCATAATAATTATACATAAATTCATAGGAGTTATATAACTCATGTAAAATTATTGTAATGTCTTATATAGATTCTTAGCTCAAAAATAAGCATTTTTTTCCCTTGATAATTCAGCTTGAATTAATATGTGACATAACTAAATTTTGTGACACAAAAATGTGTCTTAAGGTAAATATTTTTCTATATAAGTTATAGATTGTATTTTTGGCATATAATACCATATAGTTTCGGTCTTAATAAACCTAGGAGATGTACATAATTTTTGTATATTTTTAGAAGCTTAACAAAGCTTATAACATAAAGATTTACTAGTAAACTTACTTCTTAACAAAGGTGGTTAAAGTGCTTGAACTCCTCTTGAATCTCCAAGCTTTCTCCAAGAGAATTTTGATGCTCCACTTCGTTATATACAAGTGGTGAAGGAGTTTAGGAGTTAGATCTTGAATAAAGATCTTAAGTAGATTTGTAAGTAGTTTTAAAAGAATTTACCTTAAGCTTTTCTCCTTATAATTTCGGCTCACTAATGGTGGATGAGAACAAGTTTTCCTTCATGAAAAATGAAGAAGAAACGAGCCTCAGAAGAGATTGAAATCGGTTACACAATAAAATGTGCTTTAAGGATTTTCAAGCTTGAAAACTACCTTAAGATAACCTTGAGATGCTCCTTGGTTTAATGTTGGTTAGGACAACCTCCTTGGATAACTAATTGATGCCGAACCCTTGTTGATATGCTAGGAAGAGTTTTGCTTCAAGGTTTGACAAGAAATGCTAGGAAATTACCTTAAAGATGAAGATAGAAGTTAAAACTCCATTAATGGACTTAAGAGCTTCAAAGGAAGAAGATGAAGCTAGAAGAGAGAGCTAGGGAGCCTTACCACTTCGTGGATGAAGAGGGCAAGGAGAAGAATGAGACTCACGAATTGTATAAGGTAAGAAAATGCATTTGGAATTTGATTTTTGCTTTGTCAATTTTTAATGTCAAATGACTTTACTTTTCCTTAGTTTATTACATGGTTTATTGGCTCAATAAAAGCCTCCTTTCCAGCATAATTTCGTGCATGTGGTGTGTGACAAGGCAAGAGTTGGAAAGGAAATAATTGTGAGCTAGAAGACAAGGTAATTTAGGTAAGTTATTCTTTTGATTTTTCTAAGTTAGGCTTGTCTTCTTCCTCCCTTGTAGAGTCACGAATTCAAGGGTCAAATGGGGTGTCTTAATTGACATTGAAGAGCCAAGGACAAGCATGTTAGGTCACATGGAAAAGAAGGAATCTAGAAAAGTGAATTCTAGATCTACTTTTTGCTTTTTCTCATTTGTTTTTGTTCTAGCTCACATGGCCTTATTCCATGGCCTAATTTCGACAGCTTGCTGGTCATATGAGACCTACATACTTTGAAATTAAGTAATATAACACATGGGAAGGTGAGTCACCATGTTCTATGCCTTTTACAAACTTTTAATGCAATTTTATACTAGTTTTTGCTCTCAAAATCGGCCCCTATAGAGAGTCTTGTTGACTAGTCACACCAACTGATTTAGAAGGTCATTTTAACCCTATTTAAGATTACCAATTCGTGGCATGTCAAAAACTACAAGGCAATTGCGTAAAACGCGTTTTGTGACACCCGAAGGGTGTGTTTTTGTGCTCTAAGGAAATTTTGGGAAACAATTTGTTTTTATGAGTTCCAAGTGTTTGTAAACACTTATTATAGTAAATAAACATATACTAAGATGTTACATTGGGTTATATGGGGTTACATCCACCCGTGACATAATTTACGGGCCATTGGGACACACCCGGGCAAAAAGGAGCGCTAAGAAATCCTCCTGTGGTTTTTGCTGAATTTTGAGAAACCACTTCGTGGGTTCTCTTTATAATGGTTAATAATGATGTTAGGAACTCAGGAATTAATTTATAGGAGTTCGTGCCACCTCGGCACTCCTCCGGACTTTTCGTGCTTTAAGGAGCGGGCGTGAGCACTCCCGAGCGTTTTGTGTTTTTGACTGAATTTAGCTTAGGGAATATATTTGTATATTCATATAATAATTGTATGACCATTTGGTTTGAATATTAGAGGGTCATACAAGGTCATGTTTGACCATATGCTTCTAAGGCGTTTTAGCGTTTATGGAGAAACGACTATTTTTACGTAACGTTTTCATGCATGGGTTTGCATGCGTACGTGAAATGATTCATATTTGGATTATATTCCATAAATAATGATTTAATAATATTATTTAGATTTGGGGTATTTCACAACCCCAATGAGGGATGTCAAATGCCACTATAATTGGAGTGCACAGTTGCAGGTTACTCATAATGCTCGGAACTACGAGAACCGTATTTCAATTGCGTAGCCAACAAGTGCAAATTTTTTGTATGGTGAATAGACATTCATCCACCTAGCCATGCTTCATCAAGAGCTTCTTTTCTAATGATGGTGTTGAATCTATGTTGCTGGAATTGAATATTCATAATGCTTGTTTGTTGTCTGAAATTGAGAAGATGAAAAAAGAAAGATTAGATTAGTTGAAATCAATGAAGATTGTGTTTGTGGTAGTATTAGCGTTGTTGTTTGTTTGGTTGTACTTGTGTAATGATTAGTTACCAATTATGTATGGCGTTGTACGGTATGAAACGTATATCAGCAAGTGTACTAGTCTATCATAGTAAGTTTTCCTAGGTAGTATTCTCTAGGTTATCGAACCAAAGGAGGTTGTGTCTAGTTTGAGTCTTAATCTACTAACTAATAAACTGAAGGAAAATAACAACAATAAATTGGGGGTTTGGTTGCAGAAAATTAAATAAAAAACAATAATAAAAACAATTAAAAGTGTTTATCTAACAAATCTAAAAGGGCGAATCCAGGTTTACTACTTCTTTCCGGTTTATCAATTTCCTTCCTGAGTGTTTTCTAAATTCTAGATTGCAACCTCAGATCTAAATTAATAATCTAAAACCGGCCTCCCGCCAGATAGATTCCTTACTAGCATTCTCAAATCCTAACTCTCGTTACGAATTTACAAATTAACTAGTAGCGTTAACGAATCATCTGGTTTCTAGTCAGCTAATCCCCAGGAATTGTCATCTGTAGTTTCACTGGTAATATTCCTAAGGTCTAATGAACACCGCAGTTCTCACTTGTAAGCAATTCATACCAAATAAACTCAAGCAATAATTAATCACAAGAGAATCAATAAATAACTAGGAATAAAACTACAATATGTATAGAATTTATATTTAACAACTCAGGAAGAAAAACAATAAACTAGTTATCCATAGCAAACTAGAATTCTAACAACTACTCAGACATCGGAGACAAAGAAATAATAACAATAATCAAGAGATTAGAAAACGTCATCTAATTGAAGAACGATGATGATTCCAGTCTCTGCCTTCTGCTCCGGTCTGTTGGAACTGTCTATTCAAAGAACTGTTACTCTCGAACAGGTCTCCCTCCAAGAACGACTGCGCTAGGGTTTTGAATTAATTTTGTTCGTGTCGAATCGTCCAGGGTTCCATGGAGAAATGCAATCATCATCAAACTTCTAGGTAAAAATTTACTGATGAACGTTTTATATACGACAGACT
Source organism: Limonium bicolor (assembly GCA_023374045.1). Classification (NCBI taxonomy): domain Eukaryota; kingdom Viridiplantae; phylum Streptophyta; class Magnoliopsida; order Caryophyllales; family Plumbaginaceae; genus Limonium; species Limonium bicolor. Next base: position 5,383,950 of record CM041779.1, on the reverse strand, counting down.
GAAAAATCGCTGGCGTCTCCATGGGGAGTTCGCCATGGATGATTTGACAAATGGTTTCTATAAGGTCACGTTTGCAAATGACGGGGACCTACAATTTGTTTTAACCCGAAGGCCCTTGGCCGATATTAGATCACTATCTGACCATTCGAAGGTGGAAACCCAATTTCAACCCCAACTCAGAAGCCCTGGTGAATCTTGAGGTCCTGGTCAGATTTCCAGACCTCCCAAGTGAGTACTACAACGAGGACTTCTTAAGGATTCTGGGGTCAAAAGTTGGAAAGGTTAAAAAAGTGGATTTGACAATGGCGGGTTTTGGCAAATCGAGATTAGCTAGGTGGCTGTAGAAGTGGACCTCACCAACCCCTTCTTGCCAAGTACCGTTTCCGGTGTCAAAACCATGAAGATTGAATATGAGGGGTTACACCTCGTTTGTTTTGTTTGTGGTTGTTATGGACACAAGGACAATGATTGTATCCATAAAGAATCTGATGATCAAATTTCCAGAGTGAAGGATTTCGACTTGTCCCACAAGACCATGGTGAAGTCCCTGCTCATATCGCGCAAGATTATGGGGATTGGATGGTCCCCAGGAAGCGCAACACTTTTAAATCTGTTCAAAAGAAAACTCCGTCGGGCGCTAAATCTAATCGGGAGAAGATGGTTAGTGGGTCTCGCTTCAAGGTTCTGGATAAGGTAAATGTTCGATCGCAAGATGAAGGGAATCACTCCAACAGTGAAATTCAGCCTGGTGTTAGGGCTTCTACGGAAGGTCACCTTGGTGTCCCTTTGCAGAAACCGCATGCACTGGTAAGTTTCCCGGTACGTAAGTATGAACTCTAACCTAACTTCTGTTGACAATTCTTTTTTGGAAACTGCTGGTAAGTCTTTACAGATCTTGCCTGCTAGGGTCAATAAATTCTGCAGTCGTGGTGTCTAATGTAGATCATGCTGTTAATCCCATTCTAGTGTTAATGCTGAGGTTTCTGGTGCCGATAAAACCACAATACTGTTGGTTTCATGATCAATTTTTCCCTCCTGGTGGAACTTGTATGACTGTTACTATTGTGTCTTAACTTATTAATGGCCATTCTTTTTGGAATATCAGAGGTGCTCTTAGAGCTAGTTTCCATAGATCCTTAAGGGATCTAATTAGGAGGAAAAATCCACAGATTTTAGTATTGGTTGAGCCGCGAATCAGTGGCAGGACTGTTGAGTATGTGTGCAACATAATTGGGTTTGATAATACTTTTCGGGAAGATGCTCATGGGTTTAGCGGGGGCATTTGGGTTTTGTGGAACAATCCAATTAACATTCAAATTATTGCTTCAAATAGACAATTTGTTCATTTCTTGATTAACGAATCTGGTAAGACATATTTTATGACTGCTGTCTATGCGAGCCCTATTCCTACTATAAGACGGCAATTTTGGCATGATCTTAACCAAACTCAGGCTAGAAATGATGTTCCTTGGGTGTTGGGTGGGGAGTTTAATGCAACTCTTAACCCCAATGACAGGAATCGCTTTGCTGCTAGGAATAGTGGGGTTGATAATTTGTTTCTCGATTGGGTTCATAACGGGGGGCTTATTGACTTGCCTGCTTCGGGCAACATCTTCACTTGGACAAATGGACAGCATAGGGCGAGACTCGATAGGTTTTTAGCCTCTACTGATTGGTGCAATACTTTTCCTAATGCAGTAGTTGAAAATCTTCCTAGACGACTTCAGACCACTGTCCTGTTTTTTTATCCCTTACTGATGATTTTAGAAGAAGCCCAAGACCAAACCCTTCAAGTTTTTAGCTGTCTGGTTTACGCACCCTGAAATCCGTATGCTGTTTTCTCAAAATCTAAACCTGAACATGGAGTTATGGGGTTCCTTAGAGAACCTGAGTACTTTCTACAGAGCTGGAATACTTCTACTTCGGGCATATTATAGGAATAAAAACAGAATCCTTGGCCGTCTTAGAGGTATTCAAAGGGCTATTGACACCGGGGTGGGTGACCATCTTAAAGGCCTTGAGTTAAGACTTCAGAGTGATCTTGAATTGTGGCTTCAGCGTGAGGAATTGTTATGGTTCCAAAAGTCTAGGGATGACAAGATTAAACTTGGTGATAGAAACACTTCATATTTCCATATTAAGACTAATCTTAGGAGAAGGCATAATAAAATCTTTAAGCTCATGGGGAATGATTTTCCTGGTCACCAAGGAGGATGATCCTAGCATGTTAGTTAAGAGCCATTTCTCCCAACCTTTTTTTTTAACAGTGGGATTCCTGGGAAGCATCTCTATACTCATGATTTACCTATCCTTAATAGGTCTGATTCTGAATCGCTAACACAAAGAGGTTTCCATGGACGAGGTCTCTAGGGCCTTGAAGTCAATGAAGGCTTTTAAGGCTCGGGAGTGGACGGGTATCCTGCGGGGGGTTTTTCAGGCCTTTTTGCATCAGATTGGCCCATCTATGTTAAGTTTTTGTTAGGCATTCTTTTTTCTAATGGTGTTTTGACAGCAAGCTCAACCACACTATTATCACCCTCATCCCCAAGGTGGAACAACCTTCCCTTGTTTCCCAGTTTCGGCCAATTTCTCTCTGCCTGGTTCAGTATAAAATTCTAGCTAAGGTAATCACGAATAGACTAAAGCCTTTCATGCATGCTTGGATCTCTGAAAACCAATCTAGTTTTATTCCTGGAAGGAGCATTTTTGATAACATTTAAATAGTTCAGGAAGCCCTCCACTTGTTACATAACACTAAAGCCAAGTGTGGTTTTTTAGCCTTAAAGATTGATCTAGCCAAAGCATATGACCGATTGTCTTGGGCATTCATCGAAGACACCCTCAATTGCTTAGGTATCCCACAGGGCCTGGTTAGGCTGATTATGTTCTGTGTGTCGTCAGTCTCTTTTCAGGTTAGTTGGAATGGGGGAGTCACGGATACTTTCAGGGCAGGGAGAGGTGTGAGACAGGGGGATCCTTTGTCCCTGTTTATTTTTGTTCTTTGCTTGGATAGACTTTCCCACATGATTCGCAGGGATGTGGAGTGTAAATCTTGGAAACCATTGGTCATGGGGCGCTCTAGGGTTCCGCTGTCCCATAGTTTCTTCGCGGATGATTTGGTCCTATTTGGGGAAGCTACTACTAGGCAAGTGAATGTTATGAAAGAAATTCTGACCGATTTTTGTGAAGCGTCGGGGCAGGTCATTAGTTTCGAAAAGTCAATTTTACTTCTGTCTCGGAATGCGAGTGACAAAAGTGCCCGTGTCCTAAGCTCAGAAGCGGGGATCCCTGTTTCTAGGGACTTTGGCCGTTATTTAGGTGTTTTTCTTCAGCAGGGGTGGGACGATAAACGAAACCAGGAGCCCCTTTTAGCGAAAATTTGGAACAGGCTTTCGGGATGGAAAACCAAATCCCTTTCCCTAGCGGGTAGAATCTGCCTAGCGAAAAGTTCGATTGCTTCTATCCCTATCCACAATATGCAGTGCCAAATACTCCCTGTTGGTGTCTGTAATCAGATCGATAAAATGTGCCGTAATTTTATTTGGGGTAATGAATCTGGATCACGGAAGTTTAACTCGATTTCATGGGACCAATTATGTAAAACCAAGGATATGGGTGGTCTAGGATTTAGGAAATCTCGTCTTATGAACATGGCTTGCTTTGGAAAAGTGATTTGGAATCTTATTTCTAACCACTATGGTAGCTATAGTAAACTTCTCAGAAATAGATACACAAACCCTGATGTGAATGTTGTTCTGCAACTTGGAAAAACGTTAGGAACTGCTCCCCCCATTAAAAAACGGCTGTCGTTGGGTTGTTAATAATGGGAATTCAGTCCACTTTTGGACTGATAAGTGGCTGTTGAATTATGATTTACTCTCTTTGGCTACTACTAGTGTTCCTGACTCAATGATTAATGATGTTGTTTCTGAACATAGGGATGAAAACAGTGGTTGGAAATGGGATAGATTCATGAGTTTCCTGCCTGCTTCTTTGAAGCATAATTTTTCCAGCCAAGTGGTCTTCAAGAATGCTGGTGAGAATTTTCTTACATGGTGTCTTCATAAATCAGGAAACTATAATGTTGCCTCTTCATATTTATATTTGAATTCCTTGGGTAGTGCTGTGAATCAACAGGTTGTGTGTTCCAACGTGTTCAGGAAAATATGGAAGTTGCAGGTTTAGGAGAGGGTTAGAGTACTTTTGTGGCAATTGACATTAGATAAAATCATGACTAATGCTAAGCGTTTTTTGTTAGGCTTTACCCTGGACAATTCCTATCATTTTTGTGGGATGGAAGAAACCACTACTCATATTTTTCGTGACTGTCTTGTAGCTAGGAAAATCTGGAATCATTTCATATCGTCTGCGCACAGGAGGGTCTTTTATGCAGCTCCTCATTTTGAGTGGATTAAAGCCAACCTTGTTAAACCTGGCCCTAGGTTAATCAATTTTAATTGGTGTGATGTGTTTGCAATTTGCTGTCATATGCTCTGGAAATGGCGCAATAGCAAAGTGTTTGGGGATGAACAGAGAATGTTTTTGCCGCTACAATCTATTATTAACTCTGTTAGATACAACCACAAAGCGTGGGCTATTGTAAGTTCATTACCTGCAGGGAATGGTGCTGAATTAGTAGATCATGATGCCCCTGCTGTTCGAACATGGAGCCCTCCAGGTCATGGGTTCTTTAAATTTGATGTCGACGCTGCAGTTAATCCTATTACTAACTTGGCTGCTATTAGTGGTCTTTACAAGAACAGTGAACGTGTTTGGATTACCGGATTTGGAAACATGATCGGGAAAGCTGAAGTTCTGCTTACTGTGGCTCGGGCTCTGCATCAGGCTCTCAAAGTGGCATAGGAGACACCGATGAATAAAGTTATATTCTACACCGACTCTATGGAGCTTATCAAACTGATTGAGCAGTGTCCTCCTCATCATCATTTCAAACCTTTAATCCTGGAATGCAAGGAGTTTCTTAACCGTAATTGGGACGTGAAACTTATTTATTCGCCACGTTGCTGTAATATAGTGGCTGATAGGTTAGCTAAGTTCAGCCTTGCTAATTATCTAGCTAACCAGGTGTTTAATACACCTCCTGTCTGTGTACTGAACCTAGTGATAGATGATGAAAGAACACCCGAGAACATTAATACATGAGGCATAGCCTCCCCTTTGCGACCAAAAAAAAATGAAGTCCATCATGGCTGTTTTTGTATTTCCGCCTCTGTTCATGTTGGATGTGTGCATGGCCCATGATAATGTGGTAATGATTAGAAATCAATTCTCCACGCTAGACCAAAATCGGTTTGATAAAGCCCATGTCGTTCAATGCTGCTGTCCCCTATTCTCAATGTCTGCGTCTGGCCCAATTTGATTCGAAGACTGCAATAGTTAACGTAGACAGGTCCGGGTTTGTATATAAGTAAGTAAACCTAGACCATGCCAAGAACTAGGCAGTAAGTCTTGTGGTTCGGGTTTATAAATCGGTACATAAACTCGGTCTACCCCTAAAACAAGGCAGTGGCTCCCGTTTTAACTGTTAAATTCTTGACATGCACTCCTAAGCCTCTTTCTTCAGTATTTTTCATTTGTTTTAGCACAAAACCATAAGCAAGGGGAGTTCTTCCAATATAACATAAAATAACATATAAGTAAGGAATTTATCATATAAACCAATAAAATATTAATCACATTAAGCATAGAAACATAGATAAATTCCGCACTTATCAGTGTGGGAATTAGATATGTGTTGTGGGAATTAGATATGTGTTGTGGGAGTTAGATATGTGCTGTAGTCATCATTGAACGCAAACTGCTATAACATTCTCACTGTTTTAATGAAACAACTTTCAAGTTTGTTCATCTGTTGTAACATCTGTTGCAAACTGCTATAACATTCAAACTGTTGTAACATTGCTTTAGGGTGTCTGCTCCTTTGCATGGAGGCTGCAATACCACTGCCATCACTAGGCATGAACTGGACAACAAATTCAGAGAATTGTTGCACACTGCAGTAACAAATTCAGAGAATTGTTGCAAACTAACAAATTCAGAGAATCTGTTGTAACATTTGTTGCAAATTGTTGTAACAACAAATTCGTAACAACAAATATATGTATACACGGAAACATTTGTAGAGCAATTAAGAAGCAGACACCAAGTGTATTTTTTTCATTGAATCCGAGAATGCAAATACCCGTATAGATGGAAACAACATTGATAGCTCTGCTTCTGTGTGGAAATTCAATATTATTCAATCTTGGGCATACAGTTTCAAATGCAACCTGATACGATGGAGCAAAAGGGAGATGGTGATGGAATTTTGGTTCATTTATTGCTTTTTTTGTTCTCATTTTTTTTATTCTGGTGTTGTTGTGAGTCGAATGGTGTTGTGATTGTAAGGGAGGTGACTGATTGTATGGTTTGTTGTAGCTAGTGGTAGGTTTGAGTTTTTTTCTTTTTCTGCTGGTGAATCTAGTACCGTTCCTTGATTAAACTCTTTGCTTAACGCTTCATAACAGCAACATTAGCAGCAAGAAGAGCCAAAGAAACTCATGCTAGTATGAAATATCACAGCAACGTATCAGGATTCAGTATAGACCTTTGTAGGTTGTAATTGGTAGTAAAAGTAGTAAACTGTCACAGTCACTAGTAAACAGAACTTTGTGGATGTCATACAAGCTCATTAGCAATAGTAAAACACATTAGTACAATGCATTCAAAAACTAGAATTGCAACATCTTGAAATACCCCGAACTTAAATATGGCGATTAAAATTATCCTAATAGGTAATTAAGAACCTAATGATGCTTAAGTAATTTTGGTAAGGAAAAATAAATCCAAAGAAATGAAGAAATGCTTAAAAAGCGAAAAACGCTAAATAAGCGTTAAATAACTGTAGGAGGTATGAGACCTCGGTTAGCGTAATAAATGGATTCTAAAGGCTTAATAAGGCCTAAATAATATATGGGAATAACTCCCGAAGAAAACGGATCCAAATAACGCACTAAAACGCTAATAGAGCTTTAGCGCACGTTTTTTAAGGAAACCCAAAAACGTGATTTTAAGTGGTCAAACGAACCTGTAAAAAAATTATAAATCATTAAATAACGATTATTGAGCGTTAATGGAAGCTTAATAACCAATAAAATTAAAGAAACAAGAAAATTCCGGAAAACGGGCCCGGTTAGTGAATAGTGCTAAACCGGGTAAAATAACGGGTGTTTTCTGTAAAAGACGAAAAACGCTCCAACTAGTAGTAATGTGAGGGGCCGGTTTTAATGAGTTAATTAACCCCTCTCTCACACACTCACACAACTAACAAAAAAATAAACCAAAAAGCATAAAGCAAAAATAAAGTAAAAAGGGAAGGGGGATACTCTCTCACCTCTACTCCCTCACACCCTCACGTACTGCACTCCCTCCTCCCTCTCTGATTTCTCTTCTTCCTTATTGTGACAGCCATGGCGATTTGCCAAAACCTCACACAGCCCTCCTCTTCTCTCCTCTTGTTGAAGGCTCAATCCTTCTCCAAATGCAACAAAAATTACACCATTAGATTCCCCTTGCAAAGGGGATCATCTTCCTCCTTTCAAAAATCGAAAACACCCATTTTCAACTCCATGGGTATTATACATTTGATGGTTTGATACCACCATTGGAAGCTCCTCCTTCTTCTTGATGTTTTAAGGTAAACATAGTCTTGAAACCCCACCCTTGTTCTAGCCCTTATGGCAAAACGAAAATACAAAACTTAGCCTTGTCTTGTGCTTTGTGTTCCAGCCAATTTTGGCTTCTTCCATGGGCTAGAAACTTCACTCTCTTGCTAACCAAGGACCCCACTCATTGGTTGTAAGGTAATGTTCTTTCTAAACCCTAAAAATAACTAAATTCTAGGGTTAGTTGTGAATGAATGATAAGTTAGAATTGTGTGTTGGTATGGGCTGTTGCATTGGAGTGTGGACTCCATTTGGAACCGAAACATAAGGAAAGGAAGGAAAAAAAGAAAAAAGAAGAGAAGAAGAAAGAGAGGAACTAAAATCACAAGGTAAATGCACTACCTTGAGCTAGTTTTGCATTGTGTAGTGTAACAGATTTTGGGTATTGGAAGTGTGTAAAGTATATGGTAATGAGTAGTAAGTATATTGTAGTATAATGAGAGAGAATGTAACAGTTTTGGAAGCTTTAAAAGAGGTTTAAAGGCTTGGGTAAACATTGAGTGATGTATGAGTGTGTGCAGGAAAAATATTTGTTATAGTGTGTAGAATGATGTGTGACTTGATATGGGAATTGGAGTGAATGTGTGAGCTTAAAATGTATGTGGGCATGTTAATAAGGGGAACCTCTGCCCCAAATTCGTATGGAAATTGGAGGACTTAGATGTGGAAGAAGAAGGGATAACCTAGGTGGTAACTAAGTGTATTTGGAGAGTTTAAGTGAGTAGTTTAGTACCTTGAAAACAGATTTGAAGAGGGTTTAGGTAATAAGGAGGACTAGAGTGGTAAAGTAATGGATTTAGAATGCTAGGGAAGCATTGGTAGAGAGGGTATTGAAATGGTAAAGGTTTAAGGAAAAATCTGTAGCATTGTTGAAGAAGAAAAACTGTAACATTGGAGGAGAATTAACAGTGGGAAGTGTTTTGTAACAGATTTGTATAGAGATGGATTAGGTTAGTTTTGATTGCTTAATTAGGGTCAAAACACCCTAGATTATATGTAGGAATATTGGGGAAGAGATTGGTAAAAGATTGAAGTTGAAACAAAGCTTTAAAACTGGAAATTTGTAAGAGATTGGATTGGTCCTGGTTTGCAAACAAGTACACAAACCAGGACCACCTCTTAAACTAGGCAGAATGCTTTCTCACTGGAATGGTCCTGGTTTGCAAACAAGTACGCAAACCAGGACCACCTCAAAAACTTGACAGAAAGTATCGCTGAAGGATGGTCCGGGTTTGTAAACAAGTACACAAACCCGGACCACCTTAAAAATACGACAGAAAGTTTTCTAAAGTGATGGTCCGAGTTTGTAAACTGGTACACAAACCCAGACCACCATAAAAACTTGACAGAAACTTCTCTGAAGAGATGGTCCGGGTTTGTAAACCCGGACACAAACCAGGACCACCCCATTTTCTTCACAGAATCCATTTTAAAGCTAATCTAAGGTAGGGTAATGAAGGGTAATGATATTATAAGATAATTAAGACATAATTAATGATGTTTAAAGGTCATTAAGGCCATGACAAGCCTAGGGAATAATTTTAAGTAAGTAAAAAGTAAATGTATTTGAATAATAAGGAATTAGTAAGTAACACTGGGAAACTTTAGCAAAGTAATAAGGTTAATTATAGATGATTAACCACCCAACTGTATGTATATGCTAGGATTTGAATAGTTGAACACCGAAGAAGAGTCGGTGAGTCCAAATCAACGGTGCAAGGTATGATTTCTTCATGCCCTGTATCCTAATCTGGTTACCCCGATTTATGTGCTTACTTGACCACCAAATATAAATGCATGAATCGACTATATTGCACTTACTTATGCTTGTTATATTGTTCTTGGTATATTTCTCTTGAACAATAGTTTGTATAATTCATGAAATATATGAATGATGATGAAGTGTATTGTATCTCGTATAGTGTACTTGTTATTTATTGTATTTTGTATGGATGTGTATATGAGCAATGTATTTGTGCATGTGGCTTGAATGAATGACTTCTACTACTAATACTCTAACTACCTAACTCCTAACTAAGTATTGGATAATTGGAATGAGTAGAAGTCCGATATAGTTTCGGCCACGCGTGAGGATGCGGAGACACAAGAGGTTGGATCCAAGTCCTGACTCTTAAACTGGTCCGCGGCCCAAACCCCTTAAATGGGTAGCATCCTCGGATTGGTGAGTCAAGTAAATCCCGGTGGTGGGACAGAGTAGTCCCCGGGCCGGAGGTCCCGACGACTTAACATGAGTAAGAGTAAGTAAGTAAAGTATGAGTATGTATGCGTAAGTATGGTGTAACGAGTAAAAGAGTAATCTCCACCCACCCTTAACCCGGGTGGACAAAAAGGAGCTAACAAGTATGGTGTATTGTGTATGTATTGCGTAGGTATTGTATATGTATTGTGTATTGTGGATTTCAAAAAAGTTAGTATGTATCCGTTGGCTTGTATGGTTTACCCTCGTTGTATTGAAGTGTATGTATGTATTCCGTGTAAAGTATTGTAGTATTATGTATGAAGGCATGTATGCATGTATGTATGAATAAAATGAACTGCATGTATTCGACCAAGTGGTCGGCGTACCCTCACTAGTACGCGGGGTATGCGGTTATCATATTCAGCGAAAGCTGACCCCCTCGGGGGAACGTTTTTAGTGTGCAGGTACCCGAAGCAGATATGGTCAAGGTAAGAGACCGGTGGCTACACTAGGATAGTTAGTAGTAGAATGTAGGAGTGTACTAAGTGGCACATCCCTTGTACTTAGGAAGTAAGTAGTTTGTGAGGAATGGGTAGTGGCTAGACTCTTAATGAGTATGTATGGAATTGAAAGAGGTAATGTGTATGTATAAGGATCTTAGTAAACTTTGTGTATTATAATGTATTGAACTCTTGGAGTATTGTAATGAATGGGAAGTTTTAGTATTTGATTTGGTAATTGGAGTATGTATGATAAGTGTGTAGTACTCGGATATTCCAGTCCATCAGACCGATGTTGTATGTAGTAGTAGTAGTAGTAGTAGTAGTAGTAGTAGCCTTGTTAGTCACGTGGGTGGCTAACGACATTGTATCACCCACCGTTGAGTATATAAGTATCCGCTGCGTGAGTCTGGATTATATAAGGAGATTGGACGGTAATGGCAGTATTAGCGGTAGGGGTGTTACAAAAAGTGGTATCAGAGCGATGATGACTAAAAATACCGAGTTTAGGAATACCGAGTTAGGAATTAGAAGCTTAGGGCTAAGGGCTGAGTGATAGCATTAGAGAGATGCTAGTTAGGAACTCCCGGTGTGTACCGGATACCTACAAGACCAGACCCGCCCTCCGCAGACCCCACTGTATAACTTGGGAAAGAACGCCAGAGGGAAGGGAAGTCCTCTCACACTCGGGAAAACCCGATCTGGCAGTGGTGAAACCACCGTACGGTAAACAAGAACTGACATATAGTAAATTCCAAGGATTGGAAGTCCCGGAAATGGATTCCGGTTGAACAGCAATACCCGCATTTAATGGTGGTAGAATGAGCACTCCAACTATAAGGAGACTACAACTTACAACAGCATGGGGCGACATGCCTAGCAGTCGCGAAACCTGGCTAATCAATCAGCAGCAGGAAAAGGAGCACTAAGCGTGCAACAGCGCGGAAGGAAGAACAATAACAAAACCCGAGACACAAGTCTACGGGCCAGTAATAACTAAATAATACCACCAACGATATGCTAGCTGACTAAGGACATAGTCAGGAGTGGCTAACTCCGGAACTGCAACGCCAAAAGGTTACAATACCTGGCTGACATAGCGTACACAACTACAAGAACATCCACGGGAGACAATCCGATAGGATTACAAGAGTAGTGCCTAAACAAGCAAAGGCTCAATAACCACGGTAAACCGGTGGGAACGAGCAACAAGGAAAAACACAAACTAAATAAATGGGGATCTCCAAGGACTAGAGAAGTACCCCGACCAAGACAACCATGTCAAGATCAATGAGAAGCTGCTCAAAAGGATCGAGTATCCCAAACATAGACCAATATGATCAAGGGAAGAGTTAACAAGACTATTGAATACAAGTGGAAACCATACCAAGACCGGTATAGGTTTAAACAAAAACCAACAGTAACTACTGCCGTGGCAAAGAAGCGAACTGCTACCTCCGGATCACGTATCCTAAAAACAGGAAGAATGGAACCTTGGAAAGGCCTAACGGCCTGACCATTGTATTAAGGACATACCAGTCAGCAAGAAGCTGGACTTGGACAAGACCGCAGACATGGCTATGCCATGAGAGACTTCTTTCAACACCGAACCGTTATTTTCAAACCAAGTTTCTTTCAAAACCACAAACCTTCTTTTAAAACCTTGGATTTTAAAAACCGAACCAACATAATTACGGTGAGTATCATAGAATGATACAAGAGGAGTTGACAATAGAATACTTCACCTAGGCGTGTGACGAGCACTACAAGTGTACCCAATTACGGGATGTGGGACAGCCGCACTCCGAAGGAGCTTACGGACCTGACATATAGTTGGGTAAGTGGTAACGTATCAACATGGTACCCCCACGTATGTATACATGTAGTGCATGAAACACGGGAGGTTGTCTACTCTGTTCTACGGACCATCAGTAAGTTCAAACCTGAACAGCTGGACACCTCAGACGATCAAGTATAAAGGAACTCAAAGAATCCATCTTAAGATAAGGAATAAGAACTAGGAAGTGCAAAGAGCACAGACTAGTAGGTATAGACATTGGACATGTCTCAAAGACTTCAAACAAATACATGGTAGCTGGAGCGAACATCCAGCCCAACACAGTAAGGCAAAAGCCTAACGTGAACACCAAAATGCTCAACAAACGGGACAGAGTTCCCAAGAGCAATCACAAGATTACCGTAAAGTATAATCCATCGTTGGAGAGGATCTTAAACCTAGTCTAAAACACTAGGAGGAGTATAAACAGTCTACCCAAGAACGGGAGACGCTATAACCCACAAGGGGGTAACTCAAAATACAATACCACAAGACAGTAAAGTGATAACATATCATAAACATTAGCCGGATGTAACGGCGTGACCAACAACACCCGGGAGCGACCCTTGAAGGGTGTCTAGATAAACAACAGTTGTACAAGCGTCATGTTGAGAGCACGAAAGCTACAACGAACACTAGGTCAGGACACCGAAGGGATTTCACTTAATAGGAAATACCCTAAATTACAAAAGGGCACTGAGTAACATCAGAATGCCAAAAGGGGTCCCATGTGAATGGAAGCGTGATGTCACGACTTGCCATGGGGCCCAGTAATACCTCCAACCTATGGGGTATAGAAGGAGTGGAAATATGTATAAGCAGCTTGCAAAAAGCATAGCTTGCAAAAACAGGGCTCAGAAGCCATAAACCAAATGCGTTATACAAACCTTAACGGTTGCAAAACCACACCGGTTAATAACAAGACTTGCAAAAGATATTGCTTCATACGACAAACAGACCGTCAATTGAACAACCCAATTAAAGCTCAACATATATAGCGGCTTGGAGTAATGGCCAACTCAGTGTCACTGTCACTAGAGCATCAGTCTAGGATACAATTGACAAGCTTTTAATTACCTTCATGCCTTCTGTAGCAATGGTAGCACAGAGGCATAAGAATCGTGATAATGCCAACAATGGCCTAGTCCATACTTGGACACTACGAGAGACTTGAGGAAAGATACCCTCGTAACCAAAGACCACCAATGTGGTGAAGATGTGAACCCTTAGATAAGGATTCCATCAACTATAACAATAAAGCCTACGCATATAGATATTGCCAAGAGGTGACGGAATAAGGAAATGAGATTTCCAAACCGTTACTACTTAAGGGGGTAAGTATACTCCATATGCACCCAAGCAGGTGGTGAACCATGGTGTAAACACCAACATGGTAAACCGTGTCATGAGACCTATGAGTGAAAACAAACCCCTCAACAAGAACCTTCACTTACCAGTGATGAAATACCCTTCAATTGAAGAACGGGACCGGAAAACCCTTGAAGTTTCTTGAGATGTTCCGGTGATGTACATACAAGTGAAACTACACAGCTAGAGCCTATAACCAATGCTCATCACTGAAAGACAATAATTGTCAAAACAATCAATGGGAATGCACATTGCACACCATGAATGACCAGCGCTCAAGAGAGCTTGTAACCCGATAAATTACTTCATCCATTATCAACCAAGATACTTGGTAAATTACATCATAAACGATGATAGAATGTGAGGTAAGCTAACCTACACATAAAAACGTAAACTGAAATAAAATATCTCCACATGGGGAAGATAATAACATTGCGGTATGCTGCGACAACCGTCATACATATGAACTAGGAACCTCCTAGTGTATTCACACCATAAGGTAATGGTGCCAACGACAATGGCAATGAGTAAAGATGCTACCACAGTAACAAAGACAGTAAGAACGATGTGTACAATGAGTAAGAGTATGGTGCACAGCAAGCGACCACCATGAGGAAGTAGTAGACAAGGACACGGAGTATAAGTATGAGATGACAGGCAGAAATATTCTTTCCTATCACATAGGTGACTTACTGCTGAGCGTTTACGCCTCTGCACTCTGTATGACTAAGTGTTTTGGCATTGCACTTGTGCAACTAATGATCTAGTGGGATAGCTAGGGATATGGAGAATGTAAATCGTAGTAAATCTTTCTTTTCACCACAAACATGGCATAAGCCAGTTAAGCAAGCTTAGCAACAGATCGTGCGGCCTAAGGCCAAAGAAGCACAAAGAGTGTAAAACACACTAACAATCACAGGATGTGAATTCCATTGGAATAAAGGGTGAAGGGAGACTGAAGAAGTCACTAGAACCGATGCATAGAAAATGCAAGGTCATACAAGTAAAAGACACTTGTACTGAACCAGAAGAACTGGTATAATTTAGAAGCTAGTGACAACAGAGGAAGCACTACAGTTAAGTGGTGACTTAACCTCTCCCAACAATAAGTCGGAGGAACTTAATGAATAATCGTGGAAGCACGAATAGCATGTGCAGTAGATTACCACAGAGTTGGTTACAATCTAAAACTAATTGAGTTCAAACACGGTAAAAGAATACCGCATTTGTTTAGTAAACCTTATTCCCATGATAGACGGATAAGAAGGCGATGTATAGCACATTAAGGATAACATGAAGGGTGAGTAACCCAAGTTATTAGGGTCGCGCAGCAGAAGCTAGTAGGCCCTAGCTAAGAAATTTAGTACGCCTAGTAAGTATAATAGAATGGCTATTAATGCCTTGAAGCTGATAGGCTATAACCGAATTAATTATGAGTTAAATAAACCCATATAGGAATTCTTGGTGCAAAGACTAAACCATTGGCATGGTTAAGACCCTTTGACCAGAGCACAGTATATAATAGACCGTAGTGAAGCTAAATGCTTCAGAGTGCCCGAATTAAATAACCAATGTTTAATAATAATAACATACGGTAGATTACGTGGGTGTAATCCCTTTTAAGGGGGGGTAGAGCGAAAACCGCTTAGTATAAGTTTCATGAAGAAACACACAAACGATAATGTGCATATCACAAATGAGAAACGAATTGATGATCGATGCCTATGTTAAATAAACATAAGTATTCATTCATATTGAAATTGTGGTAATTAGGCATGAGAGATGCAAATACCATAGGACGTATATACCCATCTTGTAACACCATGTAAGAGTATTAGTAAGAGAAAAGTAATGAATAGTGGACGGAGCTCCACAAGTATTGTAGCCTTTGAAGAAGTAGTACGAAATGAATGAGAGTAGTAGACGAATGAAGTCTAGGAGTAGTGTGTACCTAGGTAAGTTATTGGAAGTAAATTGAGGACAACTAAATTTTACAAGTATGGTAATCCCTAGTTTGAATAATTGAAACGATGGAGAGTAATGGATGGAAGTAGTGAAGGTTAATGAAATGAGCATTTAAGTATTGAACCACGGAGTAAAGCATTTGGGAAGTAGAGTGAGGATGATTGATGGATTGATTCCATCCTTTGGAGATGTATGAATTCGTATCACAACTAGTAAGGGTAAAAAGATAGAAAATGGAAACAATTAAATTATTTGTTTGTTTGAAACTGATGTGGGAAGTCGAACTTGATCCTGATCAGATCAAGGGAAACCGAACACAAATTGGGGTGGAAAGATAGTTAACACTGATGCTGATCACATCAGGGTCGAACGATTCTCGAAGCTCCCCTCAAGTGGTCACAAGAATCACACATAGGATAGAAGTCATGAATATAAATTGGCATTTGGATATGTGTGTTCTAGAAAGATTTCCAATTAGTAGTTGTGAAAGGATTTCCTTAGATACGAGAATAAGGATTTGTTGGAAGCGTATACCGGAGAAGATAGTAGTATATCATATTGTGTTATTCCAAGGGCAGCGGGACATAGAGGAGTCCTGTGTCTAGATGACCTGAGTGCCTGCGGGATTGTAATGTGTATTGCATTGCTTTGGGGATAGCTTTGCACTGTATGTATGTATAAATTTTGTAATGAGGAACCGGATGGTTGATAATAATATGGATTGGAGTAATTATTGTACATTGGTATGGTATGGAAAGGAGAAACCATGAGTAACGAATTTGGGAATTGTAAGGAGGAGGAATGTATGGCTTTGGTATTAGGCAAGCATAAATAAGTAAGTATAATAATCCTATAACCTCGAACAACTTTGAGGACAAAGTTCTTAAGGGGGGTAGATTGAAATACCCCGAACTTAAATATGGCGATTAAAATTATCCTAATAGGTAATTAAGAGCCTAATGATGCTTAAGTAATTTTGGTAAGGAAAAATAAATCCAAAGAAATGAAGAAATGCTTAAAAAGCGAAAAACACTAAATAAGCGTTAAATAACCGTAGGAGGTATGCGACCTCGGTTAGTGTAATAAATGGATTCTAAAGGCTTAATAAGGCCTAAATAATATATGGGAATAACTCTCGAAGAAAACGGATCCAAATAACACACTAAAACGCTAATAGAGCTTTAGCGCACGTTTTTTAAGGAAACCCGAAAACATGATTTTAAGTGGTCAAACGAACCTGTAAAAAAAATTATAAATCATTAAATAACGATTATTGAGCGTTACTGGAAGCTTAATAACCAATAAAATTAAAGAAACAAGAAAATTCCGGAAAACGGGCCCGGTTAGTGAATAGTGCTAAACCGGGTAAAATAACGGGTGTTTTCTGTAAAAGGCGAAAAACGCTCCAACTAGTAGTAATGTGAGGGGCTGATTTTAATGAGTTAATTAACCCCTCTCTCACACACTCACACAACTAACAAAAAAATAAACCAAAAAGCAAAAAGCAAAAATAAAGTAAAAAGGGAAGGGGGGATACTCTCTCACCTCTACTCCCTCACACCCTCACGAACTGCACTCCCTCCTCCCTCTCTGATTTCTCTTCTTCCTTCTTGTGACAGCCATGGCGATTTGCCAAAACCTCACACAGCCCTCCTCTTCTTTCCTCTTGTTGAAGGCTCAATCCTTCTCCAAATGCAACAAAAATTACACCATTAGATTCCCCTTGCAAAGGGGATCATCTTCCTCCTTTCAAAAATCGAAAACACCCATTTTCATCTCCATAGGTATTCTCCATTTGATGGTTTGAGACCACCATTGGAAGCTCCTTCTTCTTCTTGATGTTTTAAGGTAAAAATAGTCTTGAAACTCCACCCTTGTTCTAGCCCTTATGGCAAAACGAAAATACAAAACTTAGCCTTGTCTTGTGCTTTATGTTCCAGCCGATTTTGGCTTCTTCCATGGGCTAGAAACTTCACTCTCTTGCTAACCAAGGACCCCACTCATTGGTTGTAAGGTAATGTTCTTTTTAAACCCTAAAAATAACTAAATTCTAGGGTTAGTTGTGAATGAATGATAAGTTAGAATTGTGTGCTGGTATGGGCTGTTGCATTGGAGTGTGGACTCCATTTGGAACCGAGAACAAGAAGGAAAGGAAGGAAAAGAAAGAAGAAAGGAAGAGAAGGGGAAGAAAGAAAGAGGAACTAAAATCACAAGGTAAATGCACTACCTTGAGCTAGTTTTGCATTGTGTAGTGTAACAGATTTGGGTATTGGAAGTGTGTAAAGTATATGGTAATGAGTAGTAAGTATATTGTAGTATAATGAGGAAGAGAATGTAACAGTTTTGGAAGCTTTAAAAGAGGTTTAAAGGCTTGGGTAAAACATTGGGTGATGTATGTGTATGTGCAGGAAAAATATTGTGTTATAGTGTGTAGAATGATGTGTGACTTGATATGGGAATTGGAGTGAATGTGTGAGCTTAAAATGTATGTGGGCAATGTTAAAAATATAGGGGAACCTCTGCCCCAAATTCGTATGGAAATTGGAGGACTTAGATGTGGAAGAAGAAGGGATAACCTAGGTGGTAACTAGGTGTATTTGGAGAGTTTAAGTGAGTAGTTTAGTACCTTGAAAACAGATTTGAAGAGGGTTTAGGTAATAAGGAGGACTAGAGTGGTAAAGTAATGGATTTAGAATGCTAGGAGAAGCATTGGTAGAGGGAGTATTGAATGGTAAAGGTTTAAGGAAAAATTTGTAGCATTGTTGAAGAAGAAAAACTGTAACAGTGGAGGAGAATTAACAGTGGGAAGTGTTTTGTAACAGATTTGTATAGAGATGGATTAGGTTAGTTTTGATTGCTTAATTAGGGTCAAAACACCCTATATTATATGTAGGAATATTGGGGAAGAGATTAGTAAAAGATTGAAGTTGAAACAAAGCTTTAAAACTGGAAATTTGCAAGAGACTGGATTGGTCCTGGTTTGCAAACAAGTACGCAAACCAGAACCACCTCAAAAACTTGACAGAAAGTATCGCTGAAGGATGGTCCGGGTTTGTAAACAAGTACACAAACCTGGACCACCTTAAAAATACGACAGAAAGTTTTCTAAAGTGATGGTCCGGGTTTGTAAACTGGTACACAAACCCGGACCACCATAAAAACTTGACAGAAACTTCTCTGAAGAGATGGTCCGGGTTTGTAAACCCGGACACAAACCAGGACCACCCCATTTTCTTCACAGAATCCATTTTAAAGCTAATCTAAGGTAGGGTAATGAAGGGTAATGATATTATAAGATAATTAAGACATAATTAATGATGTTTAAAGGTCATTAAGGCCATGAACAAGCCTAGGGAATAATTTTAAGTAAGTAACATAAGTAAATGTATTTGAATAATAAGGAATTAGTAAGTAAACACTGGGAAACTTTAGCAAAGTAATAAGTAAGGTTAATTATAGATGATTAACCACCCAACTGTATGTATATGCTAGGATTCGAATAGTTGAACACCGAAGAGGAGTCGGTGAGTCCAAATCAACGGTGCAAGGTATGATTTCTTCATGCCCTGTATCCTAATCTGGTTACCCCGATTTGTGTGCTTACTTGACCACCAAATAAGATAAATGCATGAATCGGACTATATTGCACTTACTTGTGCTTGTTCATATTGTTCTTGGTATATTTCTCTTGAACAATAGTTTGTATAATTCATGAAATCTATGAATGATGATGAAGTGTATTGTATCTCGTAGTGTACTTGTATATTGTATTGTATTTTGTATGGATGTGTATATGAGCAATGTATTTGTGCATGTGGCTTGAATGAATGACTTCTACTAATTCCTAACTACCTAACTCCTAACGTAAGTATTGGATAAATTGGAATGAGTAGAAGTCCGATATAGTTTCGGCCACGCGTGAGGATGCGGAGACACAAGAGGTTGGATCCAAGTCCTGACTCTTAAACTGGTCCGCGGCCCAAACCCCTTAAATGGGTAGCATCCCGGATTGGTGAGTCAAGTAAATCCCAGTGGTGGGACAGAGTAGTCCCCGGGCCGGAGGTCCCGACGACTTAACATGAGTAAGAGTAAGTAAGTAAAGTATGAGTATGTATGCGTAAGTATGGTGTAACGAGTAAAAGAGTAATCTCCACCCGATTAACCCGGGTGGACAAAAAGGAGCTAACAAGTATGGTGTATTGTGTATGTATTGCGTAGGTATTGTATATGTATTGTGTATTACGGATTTCGAAAAAGTTAGTATGTATCCGTTGGCTTGTATGGTTTACCTCGTATGTATTGAAGTGTATGTATGTATTCCTTGTGTAAAGTATTGTAGTATTATGTATGAAGGCATGTATGCATGTATGTATGAATAAAATGAACTGCATGTATTCAACCAAGTGGTCAGCGTACCCTCACTAGTACGCGGGGTATGCGGTTATCATATTCAGCGAAAGCTGACCCCCTCGGGGGAACGTTTTTAGTGTGCAGGTACCCGAAGCAGATATGGTCAAGGTAAGAGACCGGTGGCTACACTAGGATAGTTAGTAGTAGAATGTAGGAGTGTACTAAGTGGCACACCCCTTGTACTTAGGAAGTAAGTAGTTTGTGAGGAATGGGTAGTGGCTAGACTCTTAATGAGTATGTATGGAATTGAAAGAGGTAATGTGTATGTATAAGGATCTTAGTAAACTTTGTGTATTATAATGTATTGAACTCATGGAGTATTGTAATGAATGGGAAGTTTTAGTATTTGATTTGGTAATTGGAGTATGTATGATAAGTGTGTAGTACTCGGATATTCCGGTCCATCAGACCGATGCTGTATGTAGTAGTAGTAGTAGCCTTGTTAGTCACGTGGGTGGCTAACGGCATTGTATCACCCACCGTTGAGTATGTAAGTATCCGCTGCGTGAGTCTGGATTATAAGGAGATTGGACGGTAATGGCAGTATTAGCGGTAGGGGTGTTACACATCTGTATAGTTTCAAGAGTGCAATCAAGAATAAAGTATACTAGGGAGTTTAAGTCAAGGCCTTCTATATTTGGGCATTTTTGAATTACCGTAGCAGCTTCATTGGAGTTCAGCAAAGTCAAACACATCAGCACAATGCAAATCAGTAGAAGATTCAGGCCAAAAAAAGACACATCAGTGAGTTACACATTTGTATTAAAGTTCATATGAACCATTATAATTTCAATAGCTAAAAACGCTTAAAAGCATACCATGTCACACCCATCACTACTTGTTCCCTTATCCAAAAGCAAAAGAAAACACAGATTTACACATTAACATTGATTTCATCAGAACCATTACACTTTCAGTAGCTAGAAATGCATAAAAGCACACCATCTCACACCCTTCACTACTTATTCCTTTATCCAAAACAAAAAAAAAGCTACAAAGAGCACTCTCTAATCCAGAAAATAATTTGCAAATCCAGCAATGTAGATCCATCGACCAATTACCACGCACACCTGCAAGGTTACCGACAACAGAGTTGCATGTTAGCATTGATTTCACTGTGTAATAACAAACTTGCAAGAAAATGGAATAGCAAACTTACACTTAAAATCATTGTGCTTTCCTTTGTTTATTGCTTTTTAGAGCAGTAGAGCTTTGAGAGCCACCGTTGTTGAGGCCATCTCCCATATTTTTGGCTTTTACATGTTTTTGAATTGTGGTCAATTCTTTTGCAAGTACCACATGTAACATGGTTCGACCGTTTGGTAACAGGTGGTGCTTCACCTTGTTCTCTTCTCCTGTTTTTTTTGTCTTCCCGATAGCTTCCTTAAGAATGGAGGTTTCAACTGTACAAAACCCTCAACATTTGGCCACATGTTCGGATCTGGTATTGGGATATAGAACAGAAGTAGTGAAAGCGAAAAATTACAATCTCAACGTTATAAGCTTAGTGTTTGTGTAAGAATATAAACATTGGTGCATAAATGTAAATTAAGGGATTTTTGAGTTTTGGTTTGGATAATCAAAGAGATAAAGCAAAACAATAAAACTAAACTAATTAAACTAGGATAGGTGCACTCCGAGAGTGAGGGAATAGCCCAAATGCACCCAAACATGGCCTTAATCCTACTTCACTCTAGTTGTCTAATAGAACTAAGATAATGACCCTCTAAAACCAAGATATGTCAAAACTTACTCGGCTAATTTTAACCTTCACAACTGGTTAGGGTTGACCTCACCAAGTAGCGTTAAACACAAGTTCTAAAGGTAGCAATAAAATTCACCACTAATTAAAGGAGGCAAATACTAGTGTTTCTCTCTCTCTCTCTCTTGGTCATAATCCCTAACTTTAAACCAAATGTCACTAGGAATCACCAAAAATGTATAAAGATGGTCAATCTTAGAACATTCAAAAAATTTAAGAGAGAAAACAGCTAAATTAAGTGAAATAGGTATTACATGCCAAATATAGGGATTTGGGGTTAAACCCCTATTATAGAGTACAAGTGAGGTCAAGCCTCAATTAAAGCACAAATAAGAGAAAAGGGAGAAGAAATAACCATGAATAAGGTTGAAAAAGAGCTTCAATGGTGAGGGGGTCCTTCCTCTTCTTTCCCTTCTTCTCCATTTCTTCTTCTTATTTTCTTTTATGCGCTGCTGGTGTGCCCGGCTTGAACTCCCCCTCTCATTCTCTTCTTTTCTACTTTTATAACGCGTAATTTGCTGCTATTTTTATCTGGTCCTGGTTTCCGTCAGGGGAAAAGACCCAAACCAGGCACAGGTGAGACATTTCTGTCCGAGCGAGCTATTTCATCAGGCGAGAGAAAATTTGTGAGGCGTCCGACTCATTTGGCCGGACGTTCCTCTGGTCCGGGTTTAACACCCAGACACTAATCCGGGCCACAACCAAAATTGCCCAATAGCTTCGCCTCTTCTGTGGTCCAGATTATGTACCCAGACATAAACCAGAACCACCCAAAAAATCGTTCAGAAGCCTTGTCATTGCTTTGGTCCGAGTCTGTATACCAAGACACTGACCCGGATCACTCTCAAAAACATGGTCTAAGTTCGTTTTTGCTCTAGCTTCTTCGTTCTAGCTCTGAATCTGAATCTGTTTGTGGCCACACATTCCTCTCTTTGTCTACTTTATTCTAGCTATGTTATTCCTCTCGTTTAAGCAATAAATGTGTAAAATACTAATAAAACACAAAACTAGAGGAGAACTAGCTAGAGTGAAGAAATGAGCATGAAACGTGTTGATAAAACATACAAAATACATCCATAAAACATGCTCATTTAGACACTCATCACACCCCCACACTTACCTTTTTGCTTGTTCTCAAGAAAAACCAAGCACTCAAGCAAGTAAGGAATGCTCAAGACTAATAAATACTATCATGAAGTGTAGGATAAGAGAAGAAGCAAAAACTAATTAAAACCTTTGAGGAGTGTGAACCATATCTTAGTGGTGGCATGGGTGTGCTTAGGGCAAACTAAAATTTAGAGTTTCAGGGTATGATCCAGAGTTCATTAAAGTTCTACAGATTAGATGACTTGAAGAACTATTATCACGATCAACTTCTCTTAATAATGGGCATTGAGAAGAAAACAAAAGGAAAAATAGATTTATGCATTTGTTTCACTTTTGCATAAGAGATGAGGAGATAAAAATTGGGCATGTAGCCTTTGCATTTAAGAGCACTCAACTCTCATTGTTGGTTACCAATGGCGCCTCACAAGTTTCTTATAAATTTTCACAATGAAATACTTCTTAGCAATCCCTAAAAGAGAAGACAGAAAGAACCCCTAAGCAATAAAATCCAACCATTTAAGATCACTTGGTCACACAACATGAAAAATGCTCCTCAAAAGCAATCAAAATAAAATTTTGAGCATTTATCCCATTCATAATGAAAACAACTCACATCACAAAGGTCCAAGTTTTTGATTTTGGACAACCGCGAGATAAGTAGAGAGCTTAAACATTTAAGCACACAATTCCCTGAAAAGGTCACTCCCCCACACTTAATTTGAAAAATGTCCTATTTGTTCACCAAACAGATCAAGAAAGGTTCCATAAGACCTTTTCGGGAAGCAAATAGAGAGAAAATGCAAGATACACAAACAACATTATAGCACCTAAGATATGCCCACTGACAGAAGCAAGCAGAGTCAAAATGAACGAAGGAAAATTAGAGTATCAAAATCTAAAAAACTAGTACTCCCCTGAGGTTGTTGTTGCTTGCATTGAAGGAACTCCCCCACACTTGAGCTTTAGCCTCAATTAGTGTTGCTCGGTTGCGGTGTGGACTTTAAGTTGCACCTGACTAACCTGCTTTCATGCAGTTACTAAACTGCCTAATCAAAGATAAATACCGCAAGATTTCCAAAAAAATGATTTTATCTCCCACACTCTCATATCAACCCTTATAATGACCAGTGTCTCTATGCTTGTATAGAAGACAAACCCAATATGTTATTGCCTTCTCATCTATAAGTGTCATAAGGACTGACCGCACCTATGACCGATCAGTATCAAAGCATTTGTAACCTTTTCCCTTCTTAAACAACGGATCCCTCTTATCACACTAGAAGCTTCCTGAACTAAAACGATCATGTTATTTTGTCCAGAGTCCATTGCATACAACCCACATAACATCTCATTATAGTGTGCTAAAGTTCCACCTGTCATACCTTGCAGATTTATGAGTTCTTCAATATAAGCAAAATGCCCTCTACCGCCTTTCAATTTTTTCTTAACTTCACGTGGTTGTGTTGAAGATGCAGCTTGTTTCCTCTTCCCTCCATGTTGAACAGCTCTATTGGTAGTCTACATAAGGTTATCCCACTGTGGGGGCTTGTTGTCTTTCTTAGTAGAAACCAGATTTATAAAGGGTTTTGTTTTTCCCTGCTCTACATCTTCAGCAACATATTTATCAGCAGTGTGAGTACCATCTTCATTTCCCATCCAAGTGATGAAACCATTAGAACCGCTAGTAGCAGCTACTAATCATGCAAACTGTGACTCTTGAAAGGTTAATCCAGTAAGATTTTAACCAAATTCAACTGTTGTTGTCAGATCAAAGAAAGATACAATGTCACTATTGTAACCTGTTGAGGGGGGTTGTCACCTTGTTTTTGTTAGAAACAACAACAACAACAACATAGTCTTCTCCTTGATTATACGACCACCCATGTCAACTGACATACTCATGGTACCATCTACAACTAACTCAAAAGAAGCATTTTGGTTGTGGTCATCTCCAGCATTTCCTTTAAAACCACTGTCATCAAACACAACATGTTCAAACTGTATAGGAAGTAATTCCTCCTGGAGTTACCATTAACTCTCCTATAGCATAAGATTGGCCCCATCTTAGCTCCATGTTGTCCACTAAATGAGATGGCCTCTTTGAGTTTATCAACTTGTACATACTTATGTTCTCTTGTTGAGTTTACCAACAATCAGAGCATACCAAATTGACCACATTAGGCATATCCAGTTTAATTTTGTTTTAGTGATTACAAAGAAAATAAAAAATTATATGAGATCCTAGCAACCATTGGGGTGGGTAAGTACAACAGTTTTCTACTTCATTCAAGCCACCACTTGTTTGCTTGTGGGTAAGGTCTTTCCATTTTCTCCACCCTCCGCTTAGTGTGTCACTCTTGTTTTTTTAGTGCAGCTATATCTAGATATTCCAAACCTTCATTGGACTTGTTGAATCTCTCGGTTATTTTGCCCCATCTATGCTGGAAACCTAATATACTACCACTTCTACCTATCAGAATTTGAGCTTCCTCAACTAGTAATCTTATTAGTAGTTCAACATCCTCATTTGTCTAGTCATGCTTAACATGCTTAGGTTTTTCCTCATCCTTTTTCATCTTCTTTCCTTTAACATTGTCACTATCATTTCCTTTCCCCACACCTACTATACTACACAAGGTTTCTTCATAATGCTGGAAACACAAATATCAACAACACTATGACAGTTGCATCAGGTATAACCATATAAAGTAATCTTTTATTTGTACAATGAACACACATATTAGGCACAACATAAACTTAGTTAGCAATGTAGCAGAAACATAATGTAAAGATTTCACACAATAGATGATACCTGACTTATGTGTAGCGCTTCTTCAAATTTTGTTGCAAACTCAATTGGATAGTTGATTTGATTTTATCCATAAACCATATCAAGAAGAATAACAAATTAGCAAATGGTAGAAATGTTTAAAGAACTTACATAAATGAAAACAAGCAATTACTTGGTTTCACTTGAAGGTAGGTATGCTTGGTAGATTTTTGGTCCTTCAAAGGCCACATTCTCCCTCCAATGAGCATTCCTGGTTGTTGAAATTGAATGCGCCAACTAGCTTGATTTGGCTTATTGCTAACAAGAAATTGTGGGGGAAAGAATGTACAAAAAAAAAAGAATCCTACAACTCTACTACGGGTAGCAAAAATCCCGGTCGGATTATAGCGTAAGCAAATTATGACCAAGAGTATCGAACCCAAGGGACTTAATAGAAAATCAGTCCTAATCATCGGTAATTACTTATCCTGAATAAGGGGGGAAAATGTAAATACCAATTTCAACTTAAAATAATTAATAAAAATCCTAACTAAATGGTATTTACAATGATTTGTCCAAGATTCGGGATTACTTCAACCAAGAACCAATATGGTCACACAATAGAATTACAAGACTCAAACTTAACCAAACATATTGATGCGCCGGATGTCCTGCCGGACACTAGATGCACAGCACATTCAAAGACTTTAAATGCGCCAGACACCAGACACCCGATAGCGCATTCGACACGCTCACGTTGTAAATGCCACTTTCCTGTTTCGGGTCTGACAACAAGAAACTCACTACCCATTATCAAAGCGAGCATATATCATGCCATGAAATGAACAAGATAGTGGAGGGGGGGGGGGAGATGGGCTAATTCATAATCTTAGATGCTAAATCCTAAATTATATAAGAAAGCAAAAAGACCATTAAGACTTCTAAACCAATTATACTCTTGGGCTTTTCTTCCTCAAGTAGACTTCGCACAAAGAGAACAATGTGGCCAACACCATTCTATTGCAAGAAGAACAAAATCTTAATGAATGCTTGAATTATATTGAAGTAATCATATTGTTTACAAGGAAGAAACTCATCCCTAACCAAGAACAAGCAAGGAATTACACTTCAGCATTTATACAAACAAAAGAAGAGATACAAAGAGGGTAAGGAAATTGATCATAGCCTTAACCGATAGAGATCTTCGTCTCTTTTTCGTAGATGGTGGAGCAAAACTTCCTTGGACACCAACAGTGGGATGACGCGGAATTTGAAGTGTGAATGGAGTGTAGGGGTGTGTTGGAATATATTGAAATGTGGAGAATGTCGCCCTATTTATAAGCACCAATTTCTCCTTGTGTCGGGTGTCATGCCGGGTCAATGTCATCCGACACCTAATAGAACACGTGCGTAACTGTAAATGGTCAAAACCGCCAAAACCGCAAACCGATGCTTGTGCCAGACAAGGGATGTCTGATACCATACCCGACAGAGGTTGGAGTGGTAACGGTTATTAACTGCTGACATTTGGTCAACCGTGGTGACTTTTGCTTGTGCCGGATAGGATGTACCTGGCACTACATTCGGCTTGGCGTCTGTCTTTCTCCATTTGAGCCGTGAATCATACTTCCGGCATCATACCCGGCGTCACTTGGTCAGAATTCATTCCTTGCATGAAAATGTATAAAACATAAGTCTGAATATATATAACAGACTTTATATATAAAATAACATAAATATTAACTATTCTACCCCTAATTTGGCTAATATACCTATTAATCTAGCATATAAAATATGATAAGTTTATGGCTTATCACTTATTGTTAGTGAGGCAGAGTTGGCGCAGGGCTCGATGACGCTCATCATGTATCTCAACGGCTTTGTCTAGCGTGCCAGTGTGGCTTCTAATTGAATGCCAAATTGATATCCATCTCCCTCTTCAACATAATAGATGTTAAGATAGCCATCAATGAAGATGATGGACTTATACCTTTCTGAAGCGCAACATCTGAGGTATGATGAGGTGATACTTCAGTTGACGAAGCCACTTAGTGCAATGGCCGACGAATATCAGACCTTCAATGAAGGTGGTGGAGAGATGCAACTTCAAGGCCCTATTTCAATGCGATGCGATGGATGAGGTTGGGGATAAAAGAAAACTCATACGGATTAAGATGAACAAGGGGCAAGGGCGTAATCTTGGTATTAAAATGCACGCATCAGGCGCGTCTGATGCGCTCTAGAGGCGATGCGAGGGGTGAAACACATCCGTGGCCGTGTGGCAGTGATATTGAAGATGCGGTCGTGATGCGCTCCGATGTGCTTCGATGCGAGCCTGATGCGCTATTGAGGCTAAGACGTGTTTGACTTCATTTTTTTGATTTTAAAACGAATCACTTATTAAAATGACATTAATTTGATTGGATACTTTGACACTTGATTACTTAAGACTTGCATTTGGATGCTTTTATTCACATATGTCAAAATATTACTTTATATCTACAAAATGTAGTCTACAAAAATTACAAGTGATTTTTAGCAATCATCACATCACAAATTTATGCGCTCGCATCAACGCTTCATGCATCACGCATCGCTTTTGGAACCTCATCGCATCGGAGCGCATCATGTATTTTAAAACCAATGGCGTAATTGTAGAGGGGTGATGAAATCTTAAAACTGACCTTATTCTTCAAACACAACATTTATAACCTTAAAGTTTATGTTCAGCCATTCCTATTTCATGCCTCCCAGATGCAGCGAATCACGCGAACGTCATTGTTGAACATTAACATATAAGCACATTAATCTCCAATTTTCGACATTAAAGCTACGAACAAATGACACATTGATGAAAATGTCGAGTTTGAGTTTAACCTAACACCCCCCTAACTATTTAGACACCTCTAATTAAAGCCAAATTATTGCTCTGGCTACATTTACTGTACAACCAATAATGTAAAAATGTACAATGAATAAAGAAAACCTATATAATAAATAATTATACTGAGAGTACTATTTTGATATATAATATTTTTTTATATAAGTAATGTTCAATTTTTATATGTGTAATATGCATTTTTCTTCTCATATGTGTACATATATTGTAGCTATGTAGATGTAGCAACTTGGCTAATTAAGATCATCTACAAGTACACTAGTGATTTTCTTTTGAATTGATGCAAAGCCGAACCGGGCCTCAACTCAACTTTTTCGCACCCGACATGAGTTTCAATTTTCCCGGTTATTTTTGTGGAATCCCTAGCCGGTGGGAATTTGCCCAATTTGCAGTCAACAGCTCTTGCTCGACTGCTACTGAACTCAGCAGAAGCGGACTTCATGCCTTTCTCCTTACCCTTGGTGTCTGTCACGCTCGCAATTTCTAGTCCAGCGGGTGAAGAGTAACAAATATGGCGGGAATCTTTAAGCCCCAAGGATCATTCGTCATTACCCCTCAAAAGGTATCAGTATGCGTGCTGGTGCAAATTTACGCCTCTCCTTCCGGTCATTTTGACCTCCCCGAGCCCTTTTCTTCTGTTCCTCAGCATAATCGATTTGGCCTCTTTTTGCTGGCCTTAACTAAGGTAAGCACAGTATTAAATTTGCTCCATATTTCCCACATTCGGTTGGTCTTGAATTTGTGATTGTTTAGGTGTTTTGCTTGACATTGTTGGCTTATCAAGTATCTTACTGTTTGGCTGCAGTCATGCGATGATATATTGGAGCCTAAGTTGGACAATCTGATCACTCAATTGAGGGAAATTGGTGGACTGCTTAGTAGCCAGTTGGTTGATGAATTAATGAATAAGCTAACATCTTTCTCTTCGCCAGATGATTTGTTCAATTTTTTCAGTGACTTGAGAGGTAAGCGGCCTGCCTTCCGTTCGTTTGTTCTCTCTTCCTTGTTCTTCATTATGTACCGTGGTCTCTCGTCATACCATGTACGCTTATGATTGTTCTTTTAATTCGATTCCACGTGAATAAAGTAAATTATTTTCACAGGTATTATTGGAGGAGTTGATTCGGCTATTTTAGAAGATGACCAGATCAGTCTTGATCCCAGTAGTAACTTGGGAACTTTCGTCCGTCGTTGCTTACTTGCCTTCAACTTATTATCTTTCGAGGTGTTTGCTATGGCAGTTTACCATCCCCCTCACGAGAAAAGAGGCTACTAGTTTACCTTGATGTGTCTTCTAGATATTTATTTGCGATAATTCATTATTTCTAAAAAAAAAGGGTTTGAACGTCTTGTAGCTTTACTTGATTGTTTTGCCCTACCACCTGATTGTGCTTTTATCATATCGTGATTATTTTACTTAACACTCTTTTGCATTCGCTCTCTCAGGGAGTGTGCCATCTATTATCAAACTTAGAATTGTACTGCACGGACAGCACTATTCCTGGCTCTTTTTCGTTTGATACATCCAATCTAGATGATCCTAAGATCGAAGCCAAAACATTTTGTGGATATGAGGACATGGATTTAGAAAACTTCGGCTTTGAAAAAGTTTATGAAGAGGTTGGCTCAAGCTGTAGCAGTAGAGAAATGCAATATCATCTTCACACGCCAAAAGCTCTTCACCGATGGGTTAAAGGTACTATTATTCCTCTTGTTTAGCGACATTGCTTATAGTAAGATCATATCTCCTATGTGGATGCAGATAGTGAAATAATGATATAATAAGGCTTGGTGAAACAGGGGCAGCCTACTGTGCTTTGTCAACTATATCTAGAGCTTACTAATTGATTGTGAATGTCTCTAAAATAAGGTTTCAGTTGTTATATAATTTTTTTATATTAATCCAGGCACTTGCTGGGTGAATTGCTGTTCTTGATTTTTGCAATTAGGGGAACATGCTGAAAGTTGTACAATAACTTTGCATGCAGGTGCAGATTTCTCTGCTGGCTCGAGCTCGAAACATGAGGCAATGAGCAGAGAAACAAGCACATTTATACCTAAATGCGGTACTTCTGATGATAGTAATGTAAATTCTGGGGTATTCTTGCGTTCAATCTGGCAAATGCAGCAATATTTGCTAGAGCAAGCGGATGACCTTGTGAAGTAAGTACGTTAATTGTTTTTGTTTTTCTTGTAACATTTCCGCTGGATTACATTTTATGTATGGTTGAGATTTTCTTCATGTTATAGGCAAGGAAGCTCGGTTCCTTTCAATGCATTTGAAATATCACTGAGGCAGTTGCAGAAATTGGCACCTGAATTGCATCGTGTAAGTTTGTTTGGAGATCTTATTTCAGTCGTTTTCATTCATTGGTGATTTTGAATTGCGAAGGGTGTCAAATTGTATGTTATGGTTATATTTTCTCTACTGTAATTATCTTTTGAGCGAGGGAAATAGGGTGATAACTGTTTCCTTTCAGCTGCTTCGATACATGAACAATCATATTTATAGGTTTACGTTGGAGCTTCTATTAAATAAACAATTGATGTTCTTCTTTGTCTTTAGTCTCTTTCCAAATTGTTGGTGCCTACATAGATGAAGCTACTAAATAAGATATAGTTTTTGAGTGACGACTTTTTATGAATTAGTTTGGTGTTCATGCGAGTGAGATTGCTATACAGGTTTACTGTCAGAAAGAGTAGATATGCTTATTTTGATTGATTTCGTATGGAGCCAATATTTTGGGGTTAATTTTCATTAATATTTTGTCTATAAACTTATGACATACAGGTTCATTTCTTGCGGCACTCAAATAATCTTCATCATGATGATTATACTGGTGCTCTGGATAATCTTCATCGATATTTTGACTATTGGTAGGAGTTAGAGGACACTTATCCTTTTTCTTCTGTGACATCTTCGTGAAATGTTCTTGTGAGTCTAATGTGCTGGATGTCGTGTGGTAGTTGCTATCATTGTTATTTGTAGTAATTGTCAGAATTGCATTTCTTTTCTCTTCTTATGCTGCCCTTTTTATAAATACTTATCACGCTGTAAATGGCCCAACTACAGGCCAGGGCTCAGCGGGCAAACCTGATATATTGCTTGAGTTTATATACGGGGAGATTTGCACTTCATATAGAGATGTTGATAATTGGATTCTAGCATTTTGTGCTTATTCTGTAAGCAGTACTTTATTCATGTCATCCAGTAACGAATCATGTTTTTGCTGTCTGTCGTGAATATCCTTCGTTAGGAGATAGTGAGAGTTAGTCTAGATGTTCGTGAATCCAACATAGTCTACATAAACATTTTTGATATGTGAGCTGATAAGATGTTTGCTTCACCATAAAAGTGCAGGGATGGAAGGATTTGATCTAGTTTCATCATTATCTGGTGGAAATAGTGAAGGGAGGTATGAAATTGCTTTACTATGCCTGGGAATGATGCAGTTTCACTTTGGTCATCCTGAAAAAGCCTTGGAAGTAAGTGCTTAAAAGATAGAACTTTCTTCATAATCCTGAAAGAGGTTTTTGTTGATACTTATTTGTTTGTTGGTTTGTCTTTGTGGTGCTTTGCCCCACTTAGGTGTTGACAGAAGCAGTTTGGGTTTCTCAGCAGGTAATGTTATTGCTTCCTTTTCTTTTGGTTTAGATGCTGCTATATCTCTCTATATTGTGTTTTGGTCATCAATCAGTAGGGGTTGGAAAAGTGAAATCTTCTTGCCTGTGTTCATTTGCAATATTGGTGAAATTATGACGAGGGAGTTGCGAATGGATTGAACATTTATGTGATGCACGTTACATACAGTTAATGAAATTGCGTTAAATTTGGTCTGACTTAGCAATAGTACCTTATTGAATCACTTTATTCGGCACAGCTGTCAGGGCCATTGATCTTTAGCTGTACTTATGTGGAACTTATCTACTTTTGTGCAGCACAACAATGACTCTTGTCTTGGATATACTTTGGCTGCTATATGCAACCTTCTTTCAGAATTTGGTATCACAAGCACAGCTCGTGTACTTGGTTCATCGTATTCACCAGTGACTGGTGTGGGTGCTTCCTTAACGATCCAACAACAGTTGCTAGTACTACTGAAAAGGTCATTACGTATGGCTGAGAGCCTTAAATTGACTCAACTGGCTGCTTCCAACCATCTTACAATGGCAAAATTTGGCATTAGGGTAAGGGTCTACCTTATATTCCTGTAGAACCTACTCTTGGGATTTTTCTCATAATAAATTTTGGGATGATGCCGCAAATTTTTGTGTTACGGTCTCCTGGCAAAAAGAAAGTACCTGTTACATGGTGTACATGCATCCCTGAGTTTTTTTTTTCTCGAGCATGCATTGTTAATCTGGATGAAAGATAAGGCCTGTCCTATCCTATCCTATCCTGAAGGTTGATTATGTGATCACTTCACTTGGGTTCATTTTGTTTTGTTAGGTTGCAGCTTCTCATTTCCTACCTGTCTCAAAATTCTGAAAGTGAAGAACAACAAGTCATTAGTTACTGCTCTCAACTCTTTAATTTTCTAACAGACATCAATATTTGAAAATCTAACGATGAGTTTTTATGCTTCACTTTTTGTTTTTGTTTTCTGATGTTTGGCAACTGAACCAAACAAGCCTTTAAAAATTAGTGATTGTAGGTATGAATACTTCTGCTGAAGATGTGCTCGTAGCTGACTATTAACTGCTTCATAAAGTCTTCATGATGAATGTTTTCTTCATCTGCATGCTATTCCCTTCAACTTGTATGTATATGAGCAAATATCTTTAAAGATATGTTATGATTGATTGTAATGTTTATGCTAGATAATGGACACATCATCTTGCTGGAGGCTGTTTTTATACTCTCTGAAGTTTGTGCATCTATAGTAGAACTTCTGGCTATAAACTTTAGTATTTATTTTTTTCATGAATATTTCAAATGGATCATGATGCTCCTTTGATAATGTGCAGCATGTGCAACGACCATTACTGTCTTTTGGTCCAAAAACTTCCTTGGACCTTAGATCATGTCCCGCTGATGTTTGCAAGGTAATATATAAGATACACAACTTTTGGTGATAGAGATGTATCCATATGTCATGTCATCGTGGCTCTCTATTGTTCATGACTTTCTGATATTGTTTTCACAGGACCTGAGATTGAGCTTTCATGTTATAAGTGACTTCACCTCAGAGACTTCTGCTGTGTCTTCTGAGGGTGCTTTAAGCAATGCATGGCTTAGGAACTTGCAACATCCAGCTTCGGCTCTGAACTTGGACAATGACTCTATCAGGAATGGCAATGCATTTCAGTTTTGTGCCCAACCATGTTCTATTCCTGGAAGTGTTCTTCAGTTGGTTGGTGCCTCATGCTTGCTGCTTGCTACTGCATGGGAGATTTATGGAAGGTATGTTATGATACTATTCCCCTCTGTGAGACTTTTCAGTTTAGTTTCTTCTCAAAGTAGTCATCTGGTTTCCTGATGAATTACTAGTTTTGGTAGGATGTGTATCATGCTACACTTTGTCTTTATAAGCAAACACTTTGGTTATAGCTTATCAGCTCTTGGTATTTTGTCCATGTGGTGAGGATAAGAAACATCCTTACTGTGTGTGGACAACTTTTTTTTATTAAGACTGAAAAAGTGTCTCTGGAGTAGAGCTCATATTGCTAGACAAGTCAAGCCCTCTCTCCCACGCCCATGGTTGAAGCGTTAGATTTATTTTTTTATAATTAAGTGCCCGGAGGCTTTTTGGTTGAAGTGTTAGATGAAGTGCACTAAATACTACAGTCGCAGCTGAAAAGGAGCTGAGTATGGTTCTTCACCCAAAACAGTTGGAAGTGGGGCTGAAGACCCAAGGAGTTACTGGGATGACCTGGAATAGGTCTTTAAAGCAAAGAGAAGAAAAGCAAAAAACTTCAAGAGTTCAGGAGATCTCATCGAGATAGATCCAAGAACTGTGGAGGTTAGAGTGAAGTCCTTGGTTGGTTCTTTTTACTGATAATAGGCTCAAGCATGAAAATTTTGAGCTTGAGTACATCCAACCCAATGACAGTGACTCGAAACCCACTGTGATTCAAGGAAGAGGATGTGAAAGAAGAATTAGGAGTACTAGATAAATTCAGTTGTTTGTTTCCAGCCGGGCTTGGACATCCCACTGACCCCATGGACGGATTTACGAGGAACATATGTGAAGATATATGTTGAGGCAGTGTACACACTTCACAGGAAGTTTCGCTTGTCAAGTTCTATAATGAGTAAGGAAGATTCAAAGCAGAAGGAAGCTGAACTTATGGTGGAAGACCTCTTTTTGTCCAGCCCTAGCCTCTTGACATGGAGCTGTTCAAAGATATAGGAAACTTTTACCCTGTTTGATTTTAGTTCCCTAAGCTAAGGTTGCACTTCTGGGCAAAGAACTTGAGTAAGATATCTAGTTTTGACTGGTTGACCTCCTTTTATGGATTGGTGTACTGGAAGAAAAGAAAGATTAGCTTATGCAAGGATGTTAATAAAAAGAATTCCCGAGAAAGTGTTAATCGATGATGAAAAAGGAACCATGTTTTAGCAAGGGGTGAAGTATTAAGCCAATGTGATGTACTAGCTGTAAGATGTTGGGACGCACTGAGGCTAAATTTAGGGCTGTTAGAAAGCAATTTGGGGAGGAGAAGAAAAATCTGCTGAATCGTGATGTAGTGGAGGCTGTAGCTGAATGTAGAGCTGCAACCAGGGGAGAGTGCAAACCCTAGTAATGGAGAGGAAAGGAGGACTGAATCACACAGTAACTGCCAGTAAAGAACAATCATGTAATGTTTATAAAACCCTAAAAAAGCAAAACTTTGGTGGGTAGCACTTCGAAGCAATCAATCTGAAAATGTCAGAGGTGGAGATAAGCCTCTTGATGATGTAAAAATAGAGGAACGAGGGAAAAAGGCTAGTAATGAGAAGAGCTCCATGCCAAATATGAAAGCGAAGATACACCTAGCTTGCTGGAATATCAGAGAGCTTAACAGCTCTGTCTAACAGTCCGTAGTTGAAAAGCTTTTGGAGCAATTGTCAAAATGGCTCAGAATATAATGATCTAGTAAATTATGTAGAAGTTTTTTTTTTTTTTTTTTTACTTTTTTCAGAACTGGAAAATAACCACCAACCTGTACAGTGTAAATAGAGGTCAAATATGTGTCTTTGTGGATGATAGCGTATGGGAAGTCTTACCCATCCATTGTGAAGCTGCGTGGAAGAATCTGCTTAGATGAACCTAGCGAAGGAAAGAGGCACACTCTCATCCACGGGGAGAAGAGAACCTCTTATAAACAGAATGAAGCTAAGCAGTTATGTAAACAGGTTCCAGAGGAGGAGATGTAAAAGGCTCTCTTATCTATTCCTAACTCTAAGTCCCAAATGGTTTTAGCCACTCCTTTTTCCAGAAAGCTCGGAACATTGTTGGCGCTCTGGTCTCGAAGACAGTGCAAAGTTCTTCTCTAGTGCAATTGCTCAAACAATTAAATTGCATAACCATCTCCTGAATCCTTAAGATAGTACGCCTAGGTCTATAGTCCTTTTATCCTTCTGCAATGTGTTATGTAAAACCATCAACAATGTTGTAAGGGTCCTACTGGTGAACACTGTGATCCTATACACTATATAGGCAAATCTAATGGATGGCTACTCGCTTATTGCCTAAGAGGGTCATCATGGACATTATAGCCATATGTAGAGCATACATGTGGACCAGGAATCATAAGGCAAGAGTGGTATGGAGAAGAATTTACTAGCCCAAGAATATTAAGGTCTAAATATTACTAATCTTAAGGATCAGAATAAAGCTGCTCGTATTAACTAATTTTGTAAGTTGATACGGTAGCTGATACTCTCTAGGTGAAGGGATCCATGAATACTATCTTAAATCGAGAGTTTTTATGTGACTTTATCATACCTACTAATTTCTCATAGATTTGGAGGAATATGTCCAATTAATGCAAGAAGCCATTGAGTTGATCTCCCATGATAGAGAAGTCATTTGACCAACAAGTGACCAAACGTTTCTTCCAGTTGATGCTGCTGTCAAAGATTACTCCGAGACCCTAATAATGTGTTTAAATGTTGAATAGTTAATCAGGGATAATACTGTAAATCTTGATGTTTGAGAATAAAAAGGTAGGGTTAAATGAGGTCTGAGTTGACTGTCCACCTTGTTTTATTAATCCTTGAATTGAGGAGTAAACGTGGTTAATGAAAATATTAACTGGATTTTAATCCGTTTACCTTGGTTCAACTAGTTTAACCTCACTAACTAGCTTACCAATATTTAATATCATTACTTCAACTCACCTCTTTTAACCCTACCTAGGCAAATTTCACTTGGTTTGACCTCACATTATATAACCTCAATACTACAAGGTGAAATGGAGCAATCTAATATAGAGCTATGGAAACTCGTTATATTCTCTTTCATTCCCTGGATAGTAGTTAAAGGTAGATTAGGTACAAGAGTTGGGCTGTTGAAGTGGAGTTCAACCACCCATGATATGTATATCCTTTGTTAGAAGAATAAAGAAATGGTGAATCATCTCTTTTTGATAGTACTTGTGCTAAGGAGGGTTGGTATAAAGTTTCAGATTCTATTTATTATTATTTTTTTTTTTGGGGGGGGGGGGGGGGGTGGACAATATGGTTTTCAAGAAACTTTGTACAATGCAAGCCAGCGCAAATGATGTGGTTAGAAAAGAGCTTGTTTATGATGTAGGGCGTAAGGTATGTCGGTGATTGTTGAAATTGTTATATACCACTTTTTAGAAAACATCCATCTCATGTGGTTGCCAAGGCATTCTAACTATTGTAGGCTGCCCCCTCCATACACTATCCTGCGGATTGAACTGTATCTTCTTCCTCAATCCTGCTGATTATGAAATATTGCTTGGGCTTGTAACTCAGCTCGTGGGGTCACCTCCGTCGATAAGCAATAATTCCATCTCTCACACCCCTATTTCTTTACATTTGGTGGTGCTTTCAAATTGTTGGGTTGCATCACCTTCTTCTCGCCAGGGATGAAATTTTTGACCCAAAAATATATTGGGTCAGGTTTGAGTTGAGGTAGAGATAATTTGGGTTGGGTTTGGGTTGAACCCAAAACCCAAAATCACCCTGAACTCCGAAATTATTCTTTTGATTAGATTTACAGCACTTTTATTTTCATCTTTTTTCGGTTTTGAAATCATTTTTATAATTTTAAGATTCCATTTTACATTATAAAATGAATTTTGTTCTCCAGAAGACTTTCTTCTATTTTGTAGCGGAAGTGGACAGCCTAAATTTGTTGTTTCATGGACTATGTATGTCAATTGACAATAACTTAGTTTTGCAAGAAGTTCGTTTCGTGTTGATTTTTGGGTTGTTTCCAAGTTTTTTATTTCAAGTTGATTTTCTGGACGCTTCCAGGTTGTTAATTTTCGGGTTGAAAACTTGGGTTCAGGTTGCATCATTTCAACCTGTTTCAGGTTCGAGTTGATAATATATAATCCGCATCGGGTGGGGTTTGGGTTAAATAAAAAATTCGGGTCGGGTTCAAGATAGGCTCAACCCGACCCAAAACCTGGAATTGACACCCCTAGATGCTGCAGCACCAGCTGCAGGTATTGTTGCACCGCTGTCATCAAAAGGCTCAACCTTTCCAGGTGATTCCTCTGCTTGGGATTTGACAAAGGTTTTCTACCGTTCATGATTTGTCCACATCTCATAGTTACCATTCAAGATATGACCATGGAAAGAGCTTTGGCTCCAAGATGTTATAGCCCTTCCCTTGGCCAGGAACTAACCCCAAACACTCCTTTGGATGCTACATGCTGAGGCGGCCAAATATTTATTCAATCTCCGGATACCATTCTAAGCTGAGGGTAATCCTTATGTAACTGTACTTAGTAAGCAGAGTGGCTAACTCACATTACCAGCCAAATAATACTGCTCGGTATTAACCCAGCCAAACAGTTTATCAGCTACAAGCCTAACAAATACTTTGTGGTTAATATTTCTGTTTACCTTGTTTTTGGGGTTGTATAATGTTCATAAAAGCCTACTTCTGTAACTCATTGAAAAACAAGCACTGGTTCTTCTGACTTCAAAATTAAAATGATGCAAGCTTAGTTGGTTTTGGTTTCGGGATCATGGATTAGTTCTGTTATAATACATTTTATTAAGTCTTTTATTTGCACTCTATTGCTTGTTATGTTGATAATGAAAATTTGAACTGTCTTGAAAAGTGATACCTGCATGAGATAAATCTATTGATAGCCTAGGTTCT
Source organism: Limonium bicolor (assembly GCA_023374045.1). Classification (NCBI taxonomy): domain Eukaryota; kingdom Viridiplantae; phylum Streptophyta; class Magnoliopsida; order Caryophyllales; family Plumbaginaceae; genus Limonium; species Limonium bicolor. The sequence continues at coordinate 5,345,116 of CM041779.1, read as the reverse complement.
GTGGGACTTGTTTTTTCTCCTTTTTGTGTGGTGTGGGCTGGGCCATTTTATTGCTGTTTGCTAAATTTTTTCGTTTTCTTTTGTAATTAGTGCTTCACTTGCTCGGATCAACGCATTGGCTTATGTCAGTAACTTTGCTGATGGTTCGAGGTAATTATGCAGATTATTATAATTTTGTTGGTTTTTAGAAGTTACACTGATATTTTCCCATTTTCCTTCTATGGCAGTTTGGATGATGTTGCATTAGCTTATGTGAAGCTTGTCCAGCATTTAGCAATATATAAAGGATATAAAGGTTGGAGTGTAATGATTTGCTTTTTGATGATGGATTTGCCGTTTCTTCACTGACTAAGCATGAATGCAGAAGATATGGTTCTCAAATTATGGTGCTTCTTTTTTTTTGTAGAGGCTCTTGCTTCTTTTAGGATAGTAGAGGAGAAGTTCCTTGGAATCTCAAAATCAAGAATATTGAGACTCAAATTACAGCTCCTCCATGATCTTGCAATACATAGGTTGGTTTACGATGAACTAGTAGTACTCGTTTTGTTTTCCTTTCTGAGCGAGAAATATAATAGATTATTTGTACCTTTTGATCTCTGCCCACTCACTCAGAGGACAGGTAAAGCTTGCTCAACAAGTGTGCGATGAGCTAGGAGTTTTGGCATCCTCTGTTACAGGTGCGGATTTGGAGTTAAAGGTGGAAGCTGGTCTACGGCATGCCCGTACATTGCTTGCAGGGAAGCAGTATAGCCAGGTTTGATAACTGCAGCATTTTAGTCTATTTTAACGTTTTCAAATGTAGGCACGTAAGGTATGATATATATCATCTAGAGAAACTCATATACATGCTGTTGGTTATTCCCAATTATAAAAAAAAACATGTAGTTGGTTATTCATTGTCAACCATCATTGTCGACTGCATTCAATCAATTTGGTTTGCCTTTTATTTTTTAGATAGCAAATCTCAATACCCATTGTTTACCAAATTCTTTCTTTTCCTAGATGATAAATACTTAGCACACAATACCTTCTTTATGTAAATGGTATCTGTGACGGAAACATCCTAACAGGCTGCAGAGGTTGCAAGCTCGTTATTATGTATGTGCTACAAGTTCAACCTTCAGATCGAAAATGCCAGTGTTCTTCTCTTGCTCGCTGAGATTCACAAGGTATATTTAATGGCCTTGGGGACAAGTAATACCATACATTTTTTTCACTTGATTTATATGAGCTATCTTTAATTTGATAGATATTGCCAAATTTATGGTATTACAATATTCCAGATCATACATTAGATTGACCTCCCTTGAGGATGATCAAGACTTCATCAAGCTGACCTAAAGGCTGATGAACCTTGCTCAAAACTGCAAAATTCTGGCAAACCATGCATATGAGCTATCTGCAACTCAAAATTTGAATTAGAGACATAATATGCAGATGTGAATAAGGAAGGACCATGAGAATTGAATTTTAAATTTGCTCTTGACTTCTACTGGCCGCTCTTTGAGCTTCCTTTAATCGAGCAAGTGGAAGTGTGCTTTCTTATGTATGTGGGATAATTTCTCAGGGTTTTTACATCTATGAGTTCAAATTAGTACTTGTTTAATAACCAAAACCTCTTTGGGCATGTGTGAATTTTCTAAAAATATTCTTTTGCCAATGAAATTGCCTAATAATAATCCTTTCTAACTTTTTATCTTTATCTCCAACAGAAATCTGGCAATCCAGTGGTTGGGCTTCCATATGTGTTGGCGAGCCTTTCTTTCTGTCAGTCATACAACTTGGATCTTCTCAAAGCTTCAGCAACTGTCACACTGGCTGAGTTATGGCTCGCTCTTGGATCTTGCGAAGCTAAAGCAGCCTTAAACCTATTATATGGTTCCTTTCCTATGATTCTTGGCCATGGCGGCTTGGAGCTTCGTGCCAGAGCACGTATCATAGAAGCAAAGTGCTATCTCTCCGATCCGCTATATTCAGGTGCCTGACTTTTTTCGTCCTCTCTCCCAATGCCCAATGAGCAAATTGTAGTCTTTCCCTGATTAGTTTGAATCACGAAGTTGCATGCTCAGTTTCTTCTTCATCGTCTCTCTTATGCTTTAACGTGTTCAGTTGTCTCCTACATTGAGCTCTTTTTGCCTTTCATTGGTAATGTATCGGTAAATTTTAAATCGTTTATCCACATGTCCCGTCTCTTTTATATTTTTCCTTGCCAGTTTCTGAAGAGCCTGAGATCATACTAGACACTTTGACCGAAGCATGTAACGAGCTTAGTGTTTTGGAGGTAAGTCGTGGCCATTTGGATTGTTTAATTGCATCTGTTGACCCATGATAACAATAATGACTAGCAATTTGACTTGATTATGTTTCAGTATCACGAGCTGGCTGCCGAAGCGTTCTATTTAACGGCGATTGTGCATGACAAATTGGGCAACCTGGAAGAAAGGGAGACTGCTGCTACTTCGTTTAAGCAGCATATGTTATCTCTGCAAGATCCTCAACAAGGTCTAGAAGATTGTCTCTTCACCCTGGCAAACTGAGGTTGCACCAGCATCATAATCTTCGTACTTAGCTGCTTCTGGGGTTGTAACTAGGTGGGAAAACGGTAGACTGATTCGCTTAATCTGCGAGGGTCATGTACAGCCTATGCTTTGGTTCAATGTTGTAAAATGAGAACCATTAGAGAGGCTCTGTTCATCAGTGGCAACAAACAATCTGCAGGGAAGTTGTTTAGGCTCTCCCATGCCGTCCTTGTGGAATACGATTTGGTTCGCGGTGTTGCACCTGAGCCTGTCCGGGTGTTGCACCGCATATGCGTTAGTGAGGGATTCAACGTCTTCCATCGTCATGAGCGCATCGACAAATAACAATAATTTCTTCCATCCTTAAAAATAGAAGTACGGTACTCAATGAAATCTAACACTATCAGCAACACTTGATTTCAAACAACACCTATATTTTTTCTATCATAACTGTCAAGGATTGGCAGAAATAGAACTTCGGGTGACGGTTAGGTTATTTTAGTTAAATCATTTCATTAAAAATTTTAGTTGTATTTTGAAAAATTCAATTACTTAGGAAAGAAATAATTAAATTTTGTATTCGTACGAAATTTTATTATTTAAAAAATCCAATTAATCAACTTTTTGTAAGTATATATCACGACTTAAATACAAAACCAATTCGCTTCTCTTTTTGTGAGTAACTTCTAGTACTTCATATTTAATAAGTAACTATTTTATCATGTACATACTAATTTAGGCACTTTCCAAGAAACATGGTCTAGAAAGTAATACTAATAGCAACTTGCACAAAGAAACATGGCTAGAAACAGAGCATTTAAATAGAGATTTAGGAATATTTAAATAACGTCATCTCATTAGGAGTATTTAGCGTCTTCCTATTTGTCAATATTTTTTGAAGTACAATCCAAAAAAACCTCCTATATAGTAGGGGGTGTCGAACCAGCATATGGATAGTCATCCAAGAAACATGGCATTAGATCTTTAGCATGTATGTAGACGATGAATTCGACCCTAAAAGCACTCTTCCCATGCACACAATTTTCTAGCTAGCTAGAATCCTTTACGAACATATTAAAGTCGATCAAATTCCACTTCTGGAACGAAAACACACATTGAAATATCATCGTCAATCACCCTTAATTCTTCATCGATCTCCTAGTGTGGAATAATAATAATATTAATTCTTCATCATCATGTGTCAACTCTCAAATCACCCAAAACGACACTTTCTGATGTTACCATGGTTTGCCTACGGTCACATGACACCATACCTTCACCTCTCCAACGAACTAGCCAAACGAGGACACAAAATCACCTTCATCGCCCCAGCTGGAGGCAAAACAATAACCCATCTCCAAACCATGAACCTCCATCCATCACTCATCACATTCATCCCACTCTCCATCCTCACATCACTCACCGGCCCCTCCTTCCACAGAGACTGCCTCCGACATACCCATTGAGCTAACCACCCTCCTCGCCACCGCTGTCGATCTAACCCGTCCCCAAGTGGAATCCATCATCTCCCGCCTCACACCCGATTTCGTCTTCTACGACACAGCTTACTGGGTCACCCACGTCACATCCAAGCTCGGTATCAAATCCATTTGCTACAATGTCATCTGCGCCGCTTCTATCGCACTAACCTGTGTCCCCCATCCGCCCGTAAACCCGCTAAGTACTCGACTGAGGAAGAACTGATTGCACCTCCGCCCGGGTACCCATCATCGAAAGTGGTGTTACGTAAACACGAAGCGCGCAGCTTGATGTTAGTGTGGGAGGAATTCGGTAGTGGAATGAGTTTATACGACCGCGCTATCTCCGCCATGAAATCATGCGACGCGGTGGCTATCAGGACTTGTAAGGAAATTGAAGGGCAGTTCTGTGATTATATCAGCGCGCAATTTGATCACCGTCCGGTACTGTTAACCGGACCCGTTTTGCCTCAGTCTAACCCTACCACGACATGATTCAAGACGAGCGATGGTCGGGAGTGGCTGGGTCGGTTCAGGGAAGTGAAGTGGTGCTTACTGTGCGTTCGGGAGTCAGTTTATTTTTGAAAAGGAGCAATTAGTGGAAATCTTACACGGGCTGGAAATGACGGGTCTACCATTCTTCGCGGTTCTATCGCCGCCGCGAGGTGTGTCGAGGATCGAAGACGCTCTGCCACAGGGGTTTAGTAGTAGAGTATTGATGGGTGGTAGAGGAGTGTGTATGGGGTGGGTGGATCAGCCGGCGGTGTTAAGCCATCCTGCGGTGGGTTGTTTTGTAAACCATTGTGGTTTCGGGTCGATGTGGGAAGGGATGAGGAGTCACTGTAGGATGGTGTTAGCGCCGCAGCTTGGGGATCAGATATTGAGTACTAGGGTCATGACGGAGGAGATGGGAGTGGCGGTGGAAGTGAAGAGAGGGGAGAAAGGGTGGATATCAAGGGAGAATTTGTGTGAGGCGATTAAAATGGTGATGGATAAAGAGAGTGAGGTTAGGGATTTGGGTGATGAAGAATCATGCGAAATGGAGGGAGAGGTTTGTGTGGTGGTGGATACATGGAAGGTTGTGTAGATGATTTTGTTAAGGGATTGGAAGAACTTCTACAGGTTCACAACAATGGCGGAAAATGAGCATCGAGCGTGATCGAGTTGCCAGTTTAACCAATCTATGAAAGGAAAGGGATTAGATCATACTGAAACCATTGTCTTCGGGAGATTAACTAAAAATTGTCCTTTCCCAATGATGCTGTGTAATGTATAATCTAACAAATTTACAATATATAGATAACTAAATTTACAAATTTAAGTCCACATTTTATTTTCTATCACTTTTAATCTATAAATAAAGGGAGTAATAATTAATGATGAAATATTCAATAATATATGTACCCACATAAGTATATATTTTTATTATTTTCAATATCGCCAACTCATGTTTTTTTATTTGCTTTAGTTATCTATTATTTTTAATACATACTAAATGTCAGATTAAAAAATTTCATTGTTTAGTATTATCTATTTTACAAAAGTAATATTTTTTGTTTTAAGTTAAATCCCAATTGGTTTGAAAAAGTTTAGTCCACCCACCTTAATGACGTGTCGCGGTCCTGGAAAAGATCAAGATGAAATATTTCTTAGAACAAAATTCTTAGCGTTGATGTTGGTGGTGTTTCACCTATGAGTTAAATCAACATCATACAAACATTGAATTGCATGGGCTTATGCCAGTGACCCAGGTCACTAACTTTAGAAATTTGTTAAATGTTCTTATAAATTTTTTTAAAAGTATAAAACACACTTTTTTTTTTTTACTCCCTAAACAAAACTACTGGTCTGTCACTGCTTGATGCAAAAATCATATTCAAAGTAAGAACGCTCCTATGGTCAAATAAAGAAGAGGAGAATAGAGGTAGTTTCACGTTAAGACTAATGCTATGGTCAAATGAAGATCTACGACCTTTATAATCCTTCGGAGCACTAAGAAAAAAATTCTGAAATAACACTGTTGGAAGAAACTTGTTCCCGTATTAGCGTCTGTCCCAAACTAATTCCTGAAATAACATTTCCGGGTGAAATCGTCTCTTCAAGAGACGATTTCATTAATTATCAAAGAAGAAATCGTCTCTTGAAGAGACGATTTCTACATTTCCCCGCGCCACGTTGGCGCTGATTTGGCATGGAATCGGAAGAGAGGGAAATCGTCTCTTGAACCGACAATTTCTAGAAATCGTCTTTTGTAAAGACGACTTCTCCTTGTCATTTAAGCCGCGGCCTATCACACATGAAATCGTCTCTTCAAGAGACGATTTCTACTGAAATAAGTATGAAATCGTCTCTTCAAGAGACGATTTCACCTGTTCACAGCACTTAGGCAATTTTTTAAGTGTTGGAACACCACAATTCAACAACACATCCACTTGCAACATCTTCCAAGGGCTGTAACACCACAAAGTCATAACAAACAACCTGTACATATTAATATCTCTCCCACATTCACTTTGCTCAGAACAAATTCAAATCATTTGTAACGTCACAGAAACATAAGAAATCAAAATGCGAAGCAAATGTAATAGTTTATAAGATAGAAAGTAATACAATCTCAAAATCAAGTTGTTTACAAAGTGTAACAACCTACATCAATCAACGTCTACTACGTCGTACATATGTCCTAGTCACTCTAGGTGTAGGATCCTCAACTGCTGATGCAAGAGTAGGATCAAGGTCACGACCACTTAGATCCCCTACAGCATGACAATCTCGGGAATCTCTATCCCTAAGTGGTGCTCCAGGAGTAGATGTAGAAGCTAATGCAAGGTCTGCAGCCGGCGTCGTGATGTCCATGCTCGTCCCAGCACCGGAGGATGACGCCCCGGGAAAGCCTGAGCTGCTCCCAAAATATGCAAATCCAGTAGTGTCGACCTGCAGCGTAGGATCCACGATCTGAGATAGTGTCTGACTACCGGCGATGTCGAACGCCTCCTGATGATCTACTGCCTAGGAGCTTCACCACGTGCACGTCCTCTTCCTCTACCTCGACCACGAGGACGACGACCACGCCCTTGTCTCCTACCCTGATCCGCAGCGGCATCAGCATTTTCCTCGTCTGGGGCAGCTACTGGGACATGCTGTGGCCGTGGAAGGACGTAGTACGTGTTGTTGTACTCGTCTCTCATCAACCGTAGACTAGTGAGAGCATCATCGACACGCATTTCCTCTAGCATGCCGATGACCTCATTTGTGGTCTCCCCCTACACCACAATTCAAAATATGAATATAACAAAATAATATGTCATAAGACTAAATTAAAACAAGTAAAATCAGTTTTACTCACCATATATCCCAATAGAGCTCCTGTACGGCCAATGTATCTCCTCGTGTTGCGCCGTACCACTCTTCGTACGCAGGACCAGGATCATCCAACTGTAGAACTACTACTAGGACATTTCCTCTTGTTATGACCCTCTTGCGCACACCTACTGCATCTAGTCTTTTTCTTTGGCTCCTTCAAATCCATCTCATTACGAATACGGGTTGATCTTGGTCTTCCCTTTCCTCGCACACGAGATGGGTCAGGAAGAATGATGGGAAAGTCTGATGGAGGCCACGAGTGCTGATCCCCGAATGGGACAAAGAGTCGACCGTACACATTGAGCTGCTTCTGCCAAGTGTACCACGACCCCATAAGAGATGTACTGTCCATGTGTATGAAAGCAGCTGCTGCACAAGCGTGTGAGCATGGAATCCTGTAAGTCTGCCATTTCTGGCAAGTACAGTGCCCCTCTCTTAGCTTAACAGTGTGTCGATTGCCACCCTTGAACCCATAAGGGGTGGATCTGGTGGCAGTGGTGATTTCGAATAACTTTCTAGGCCCATCAAATCTGGTAATATGGTGAGCGTTGGCCGACTGTCTCCATCTCTGCATTTTCTCCATCGCCCAACCAACATATACATCTCCTCTAGCCACAGCTGCCGATGCTTGACCCCTTCGTGTGTCGAAGTACTTCACACAATTGTAAAACGTTTTCTCTACCAAAGCAGCAATAAGCAAGTTTCTAGCACCGAGCAAAACTGCATTGTAACTCTCACTCAAATTCGTAGTCATCATGCCGAATCGGTGCCCACCATCATGTGCGAATGTCCACTGCTCCTTCGGTATAGTGTCAAAGAAATCAGGGGCAGTGGCACTAGCACTCTGCAACTCTGCCATGCATATATCAAACTTACGGGGCTGTGATGCGCAAGCTGCTCTGGAGGCCATCTTCTTCATCCCTGCACTTCTCTCCACTTTGTTGAAGTTGCTGACAATGTGGCGAACACAATACCTCCAGTGCACACTAGGGGGTTTCCACACCCCGTTTGATCGCTCTACAGCTGCAAGTACCAGTGTGACGATCGGAAATCAAGCACATCGGAGAACTATCCTCGCGGGCCGATATAACATGGACCCTGAGACAAGAGAGAAACCATGACCACGATGCGTATGACTCCTCATCAACAAGCGCAAATGCAAGTGGCACTATGTGTTTGTCCGCGTCACTTGCACATGCAATCAGGAGTTTATGCTTGTACTTTCCGTACAAGAAAGTACCATCAATACTATCACGGGTCTGCAATGTCTGAATGCATCAATGCATGGCCCGAACGCCCAGAAAACCCTCTTGAATATACCGTACCCGGGATCAGTGTCGTGCCAATCAATTTCAACCTTCGTGCCATGGTTTGTATGCTGAATTGCCTGTAACAAGTGTGGTAACGTGCTGTAAGAATCATCCCAATCACCATACACCATCTCAATAGCTCTCACCTTTGCCGCCCAAACATTCTTCCTCTTGACAGAATGCTGGAACTGATCAGCTATCACTGTCTGAAGGTCACCAACTCTGATGTAAGGATTCTCTTTGACATACTTGGTGAATATGCATGCCATGAATCTTAGGTCAAGATGTGGATGCTCTTGACTCAAGATCGAGTTCAGACAGGTGTGTGGGCCTTTAGCAATGGTGATCATAAAAGAAACTAGGGTGCTTCTTCGTTACCACACCACGCAATCTCCATCCACACTCGTTTTCGGATGAGCTGTAGATGTCCCACAACTTTGTGGTTGACCGGTTCACCACAAACGACCGATGATGAATAATGTGGTGCCTCTTCACAGCATGTATCAGCGCCTCTTTGCTCCGGAACAGCATACCCTTCTTGAACTCATCGCTGTAGCTCCAATCTTCCAGTTCCAGTTCTTGTTCCTCTTCCCACCTCATAATACCACTACCACCACCGCGTTGTAGAATGGGTATGGATGGACTAGAGAAGCATCGCCCTCCCCGGTGGTGGTAGTGACCAAAGCAGCAGCCACATATTAGTCGGTGTGGAATCATCGGCACCATCATTGTCATCATCATCATCATCATCAAAGTGTCCAAACCCTTCCATCTCGTCCTCCTCGAAGTCTTCCCGCAAGTCGCCGTCATCATCAAAGTGTCCAAGTTCATCACCACCATCATGTTCGAGAGGATCTACAACGGGTGTTGGGTATGATGAATGTTCTTGTGTATGTAAGTAGGTTTCATCTTGAGGAGCATTAAGTATAAGAGAAGTGTTTGTGATGTTGTGTTTGATATATGGGATATGAAGAAGGCAAAGGGATTAGGTTTTCAGGTGGTGTGAAGCTTGGAGGAGCTTGGTGTTGATAAGATGAGGAAATGAGAAGTGTTTGTGGTTGTCGTTTTTCATGTACTTCAGCGTACAATTCATAGAATATATCTTGTGCCCCATCATGTTGACAATAGAACATGGCACTTTTCAGATCCCCATCATCATCGATGGGTATCACTGTCCATTTTGTGGTTCCGTCATTCTTTGTCTTACCCATCCTTTGTGACACCGTCACTTCATGGGTGCACAAGTCGATACCGAAACGACTACCAATCTCAGCAATAAGCTGCTCATAATTGGTGTCGCCACTAATCGTGAGGAGCTTCTTCTTCCCACCCTCGTAATCAGCTCCGTTTGGCCCCATAACACAATTTTGCCACTAATATGACATAAGAACTGGATAACGTCGGACATATCCACCTAATTGCATACACCATTCGTAATTCACAAATTTAATCAACCGTTCCACCATTTGGCTAATTGGAAACAAACAAAGCCGAAAAAAATAAACAAAAACTAATGTTGTTTTAAACACTAACATTCAACAACTAATTCTACAATTCAACCATATCAATTGCATATAATTATTTAAACACTTCGAACAATTAATTGTGTTTTCAATTTCACATATATCCAAAATTTCCCAAATGTTACTACATCCCAATATTACCAAATTACACAAACAATTAATTTTGACTATAATTTCACAAACCAACAACAAATTAGCACTTCAATTTAACAAATAATCAGTCACCACTGCAATTTAACACACAAACACACATAATCAGCTCCCACTCTCACAATCCCTAATTTTCTAACAACCCTAATTTTCTAACACTTTCTAACTAATTTAGGGTTTGAAAATTACCTAAACAACTACTAATTGATGCAGGTGGTCGGAGGTGGAGCTCGGCCGGTGACGGTTGCCGGTGACGGCGTCGGAGGCGGCTTCAGGCGGAGCAGGACGGAGGTGGGGCGGGCGGCACTTGGAGATGTTCTTCGCTGCTGCTCTTGGTAATTGACAGAGGGGAAATAAGGAATGAAGAGGAAGGGAGGGAAGGGAAAAATCGGGTAAGTAATGTAGAACCCGTGAAATCGTCTTTTCTAAAGACGATTTCTGGCTTAATAGAGAAATCGTCTTTCTAAAAGACGATTTCATTAGTAATTCTGAAACTTTCGAAGTGTTTTCTCGCGCGCGTCGGTAGAAAGGTTGAAATCGTCTCTTCAAGAGACGATTTCTCTAGAAATCGTCGGTTCAAAAAACGACTTCTCCTTTGCTCGATTCCAGCCAAATCAGCGCCAACGTGGCGCGGACAAAAGGAGAAATCGTCTCTTCAACAGACGATTTCAACTTTGATAATTAATGAAATCGTCTCTTCAAGAGACGATTTCACCCGGAAACGTTATTTCAGTAATTATTTTGGGGAAGATGTTAATACGGGAACAAGTTTCTTCCAACAGTGTTATTTCAGAATTTTTTTCCACTATATAATCCTTCGGAGCACATGAGTTGTAGTTGGTTAACCCACTACCACGGGTTACCTTCTCAAATAAATTTGTCCCCCCTCACCATCTCACCCTTCTGCCATAGCTGAACCAAGCCTTACCTTTCCAAGCTCAAACCTTTTCAAGCTATACCCTTCTCTACAAAAAACTCCATGGCCCCCAAGAAACCTTTCTCCCTCACTACCACTGCTACCTCCGATCCAGAGCAAGTTCAAGTGTTGATTCAGCAGCTTGCTGCTCTTCAAGCAAAGCAAGTTTCCTACAGCTCAACCACATCATCTCCATTGATCACCCACCGTTGAATCAACCCTATCTCCATCGCCATTTACACCATCACAACTTCACCTTCATCTTCACCCACAAAATCTGTCAACCTTGCAACCACTCCTGTTCAATCACTAGCTCAAAGCCCAAATCATCCCAACAGGATACTCTTGTGATCCCAATACCCGACATCATCACTAAGTGCCCAATGGCCTTCTCACCCAGCCACACTCCTATCCAATATGGGCTAGTACTGTTGACTTAGATTAGCCTGATAGTCCCAAACCTACAGTCACCGAAATTCTAAACCCTTTCAAAACCATCAAACCCAAACCCAAACCCAAACCCAAACCCAAACCCAAACCCAAACCCAAACCCCACTGCAACAGGATGCTTACTACCCACCAAGAAATCCAAGCAAGTCAAAACAATTACCAATCGACCTCCCACCTCCACCTGAAACCTTTGTCCTCGTGGCAAGACTATTCTTCACCGATGTGATGATTGATGTCCTAAAAAAGACACATGATAACACAATGGGAATCTTCATGACTGAGTTAGAAGCAATTCATCAAGCGTCAAAAACACAACCAACATGAGAACAAAGTGCTGCTATTGGAGCGACTATTGGAGTTGAGGTTGTTGATGATGTTGTTTCCAAGACACTACCTAGACAAACTCCAATAATGATTTATCTCTTCGCTTATTAGGACTTTATTTTCTATACTATTTTGTATTGTGAAAACTGAAGTTTTTTTTTTACATCATAGATTCATAGACTACTGGTATACTTATGGTGTTTGACAGACTAATTCACTCTTCCCCTGATGTTGGTAAAAGGGGGAAGCGGTGTATCCCGCGATTGGTTTTGTGGGGGGTTATTTTCTTTCTACTTTAGGAGTGCCTCTAAGGCCTTTGTTGCTCTCGCGCTTTTGGATTCTATTCTACTTGTTGCTATGCCGTTTGAACCGTTTTTTAGTTGTTGCTGATATTTTTTTATGTTGATATCTTATGAAGTTATTATTAGTATGTATAGATTTAGGGGAGTTCTTCTTTGTTTTGAATTTGATACTAGAATTAAGGGTGAATCACGAGAGAGTCGGTTCCCTTTTTTTGATTTTCTTTGGCTGTGTCTTTGATATTTTTCAAGTACCACGAAATACACTTGAAGTTTGTCATGATCAGCAAAAAGGAGAATATGTTAGAACCCTGGTTTTATAGAATAACATATCAAAGACAAAGTTAGCCTAAAGACAAAGTTCAGTTGTGTTAAGAAAATAAAAATTCTGAAGACCAAACAGAGTCGCGCTAGGACACATACTCCTTTTATAAGCCTTAGAAGATAAAGAGGTGCACGACCAAAGCATGAATGTGGAGTTAACTGCCAAGGTTGACCAATTAAGTCACATAATTAAGGGAGTAGAGGTCGAAATCAGTTAAGCGAGAGCGGGTTCATCCTTGAAAGACTAAGTTTGTCCATTTCTGACATACTTGCAAGAGAGCGAGTTCATCCTTGAGAGATCATCTATATAATAGAGCTACACAGTCATTATGTCTAACCCTAAGAGTAGAATACTAGGTGGTAATTCATTCCAATGATTAATACAAGTCTTATACTCTCATATCTTGTCTTCGAAGGCTTCCATATTCAATTAATCAATTCCAGACGAGTCCTTATGATCCTAAAAACTTAAACCAACTCGGTTAGCACCCCCGATACTAATACCTATGAAGGAACTGAGTCCAAGATGGTCTCAGTAATAAGTTCCGTCGAGAATTCTGGTTTGTCATTTGTGATCTCGTTATGCAATTATTATTTTCTATCGCAAGGTTCGCCCTTCTTGTCATTTAATTTTAAGGTGAAAAGTGTTGTAAATACTAATATTATCATTCTCAAGGTCTAGACTAATAGAATCTACATTTTCTTCGGCTCATTTGTTTTTAAAAGGTAACTATGATATAATTGAATAAACCAATAAAAGTAGCATAGGCATGGAGCATGCTCATGTCCAAAAGCTAGGGCGATACATCAAACGGAGCGTCTTGGCTACATGTGCACAGGGCCGTCTCAATCAAATAGGGGACCCTGTGCGGACTCAAATACACAGTCATAATACATAAAGATACTGGATATATATAAAAAGAAATGGTAAAAAATTATAATTACATAGCTTATTAATTAATAATTATTTAGTAGTAAGTTATTTTTTAAGATATTACAATTTTAAAACATTATATGTAGAAAATAAATATTTAATTATGTGATAAAAAGTTTTTAAATATAATTATTTATTCATTTTTATACATGTTTTTAAGACAAAAGCATTTTTGATTAGTAGTTTTTAAGATTTATTTACCAATACCATATTCTAATGGTAATATTTTATTTTATATAAAATATAATATAAATTTTAATATTTAATTTTATGTACATATAGTAATATTTATGTTAATTTTTTACTATTAATTAGTTTATTGTTTTACAAATAAAGTTCATTAAAAAAATATCCTATTTTTTTATTTATAATTTCTTACTTATAATTTTTATATAAACTATTAACTAATTAACTATAGCTAAAAAGTAACAAGATCCTTAATAAATGGGGCCCGCGATAAGTGGGGGCCCTGTGCCGTGGCACCACCTGCACACCCTCTAAGCCGGCACTGCAAGTGCATGTAGCCACATATGGCTACATCCCTGCTAAGTACGCACGCTTCTTTCGTTTTTTTTTGAAGCGTTCCGGCGTTTTGCTTTTAATTTTTTCTTTTTTTTTTATCATCAAAACTTTACATTGTTGTAACTTTTAATGCATAAAACCAAAATGAAAAAAAATTATATCATTGTTCACCTAAAATCAAACTCTTCAAAACAAGACCAATCATAGATATAATTTGAAAACTTTTAAAAAAATTATTTTACATATATAATATACAGAACGTAAAAGAAAACTTGTACAGATGGTTATACAAACCTGTACAAATGTTCATTAAAACATGTACATCCACACGTAAAAACATGTACATCCTTACATTAAAAACATAAAGATGGTGACATAAATTTGTACGAATCATTAAATATGTACATCCTTAGATTAAAATATGTACATATAAGGTAGAAAATGTGTACAGATGGTCATACAAACATGTACAGATGTTCATTAAAGAACATGTACATCTTCACATTCGAACATGTACTTCGTGACATTAAAACATGTACATTGTCACATTAAAATATGTACATACATCCTCACATTAAAATATCATCATATACATGTAAAAATACATTTGTCTTAGCTACAACCGGATGTAGCAATTGAGGCTACATCCGCTGACGTGGCAATTAGATTTTTTTCTTACAGAAAAGTATAATGGATGCTATAAGGGTTATAGTGCATATAACGTAAAAGAAAACTTGTACAGATGGTCATATAAACCTGTACAGATATTCATTAAAACATGTACATTCTCACATAAAAACATGTACATCCTCGCATTAAAAACATACAGATGATCACATAAACCTGTACGAATCATTAAATATATGTACATCCTCAGATTAAAATATGTACATATAAGGGAGAAAACATGTACATATGGCCATACAAACATGTACAAATGTTCATTAAAAAACATGTACATTCTCACATTTGAACATGTACATTGTCATATTAAAAATGTATGTATATTCTCACATTAAAATATGTACATACATCATCACGTTAAAAATCATCGTATACATGTAAAAATATTTTTTTTTAAAGTTGTCAAAACATATCCATGACTGGTCTTGTTTTGAAGAGCTTGAATTTAGATGAACAATGATATAACTTTTTTTCATTTTGAACTTATATATTAAAAGTTACAATAATTTAAAAATTTTGTGATAAAGAGGAAAAAATAAAAAAATGAAAAAAAAATGAAAAAAAAAAACAAATCTGAATAACTCACGCTCTGAAGAGAAAAAAAAAAAAAAATGAATGAAAAAAAATCCTGTTAACGGGGCGCGTGCAAGAAAAGCTGGGGAGAAAAGGAAAAAAATAAGGAAAAAAAAATGAGGACAGTAGCCTAGAATTTAGCTACATCAAAAGAAGGGACTATTCACTATGAAAAAAGCTACTCAGCACATTGAGTCAGAAAAGATAAAATTGGAGGTAACAAGCGCCCCTTGATAGGAAAAACAAGGGCGGGAGACAAAAAACTTTAACGTTTTACTGGCTAAGATCGCCCTTTAAGCCAGGTCCGCAGTGTTAAGTCATTAATTTTCATCCAGAGGCGGTTCTTGATGGTGAGTTTGATGACTCTGGAGCATCAGCTTCTTGGTTGGCCATTGCAAACTTGCCCTCTTCTGATCCAAAGGGCACATATACAGTGGATGTGATCGTCATTGTCAAACATAATCTGACGGTCTCCTTCACTTGCTTGAGCAGCTTATAGGAGTTCTCAATTAAAGATGAACGCTCCCCCATGCCTTGCGTGAGAAGTTACAAAAGAAAAGGAGATAACCACTGGGCTCTAGCTTGAGCAACTCACAAAGCCAATAATCAAGAGCAATACTCCAATATTGGAGCTTGTCAAGAGTCTTAAGGCGCTCTTTCAGTCAAATCTAAAAAATAAGGGAAATTCCATGAAATGTCATTATATTTTTGGCTAATTCATGAAATGCCACTAAAAAAGAAAGTCACGAAATGTCACTATATTTTTTGAAAAGTCCATGAAATGTCAATATAGATAGAAAAAAGACAAAAAGACTCCTACTAGTTAACAAAGTACTTTTAAAGTTCATAATACCCCTAAGTATTAAAAATTAACAAAAATATCAACATGCAACAAAAATATAAAAACTTATAAAAAATTTGAAAAATTAAAATATCATTAAATATTAAAAAATAAATATTTCATTTTTTTAAAATTTATTCAATACCAAAAAGAGTATTGAGTTCTAAACAAATAATTTATACCATTTTTTTACCAAATTAGTACCATAATTTATACCAAATAAGTACCATAATTTTTATCATATATTTTTAATTATTATTTGCTATCAATTAGATTATATATTTCTTAAAGTAAATATTTTTTTATATTGCGGATAAAATTTAAAAACTAAAATTTCTAAATATAATAATTTATTGGAAATAGAAATATATATATATATAACATACAATATTAAATAGTAAAACTTGTTGAAATGTAGAATAAAATGTTTTTAGTTTTTAAAATTTATCCGCAATATAAAAAAATTATTTACTTTGAAGAAATAAATAATTAAAAAATGTATGATAAAAATTATGGTACTTATTTGGTATAAATTATGGTACTATATTGGTAGAAAAATTGGTATAAATTATTTGTTTAGACCTCAATATTCTTTGTATAGTATTATTGAATAAAATTTAAAAAGGGATTTTTTTAAATATTTAATGATGTTTTATTTTTTTATTTTTTTATTAATTTTTTAATTTTTTACAAATTATACTCCCTCCGTCCCACCTTGACCGTCCTATTTACTATTTGGACATGTCGTTTGACTTCAATTTTAAACATATAAGATAAATTAATTTTGAAATTTAAGTTTTGCATATGATTCCTTACATGATAAACATATAATACAAAATTAGTTTTATAAAATTATTTTACCTTATATGTTTAATATTGAGGTGGAAAAACGTGCCAAAAGCAAACAGGACACTTATGACGGGACGGAGGTAGTATATTTTTTTATTTTTATAATTTTTATAATTTTTTTTTACATTTTTAATTTTTTATAACTTTATATAATTTTTTTATATTTTATGGTATTTTGATATTTTTGTTAATTTAACACTTAGGGGCATATTGTGAACTTTAAAAGTACTTTGTTAACTAGTAGGGGTATTTTTGTTTTTTTTCAATTTATAGTGACATTTCATGGACTTTTCAGAGAATATAGTGACATTTAGTGACCTTCTTTTTTTAGTAGCATTTCATGAATTAACCAAAAATATAGTGGCATTTCATGAAATTTCCAAAAAATAAATTTAACTTTAGGGGCAAGCTTGTGAAAAAAAGAATAGTAGGGGAAGAGGGCTGTTGCCAAAAAACTAAATTTAACTGTAGGTGAGCATAATTTAATTTCCAGATCAGGCTCTTGCTACTTCCTCCCTTGGTGGGAGATATATGGTTGGGTACGTAGGGGTTTCGAAGTATCATTGTGTTTAATGCTTGTCTTATTGACTTATCTTTCTTAATACGTTTGGTTGTCTGAAACGAAAACAAAGTAGATAACCACGCTACATTTTTTGGATTAAGGGTTCATTTTATGTTTTTAACCCCACTGATGACTAATTAACAAGGATTCATGTCAAATTTGCTCAAAAATATAAAATCCCTTTCATAGAGTACCGGTTGATTACTAACAGTAGTTACTCTCTCAATTTTTTTACAACCAGTCTTTCCAAGCTCATAAAAATCATCAACATAACCTCCATAAACCCTTCACCACACAACCTCTCCCTCCACTTCGCATGGTTCTTCCTCACCAAATCCCCAACCTCACTTCCTTTATCCATCACCATCTTAACCGCCTCACACAAATCCTCTCTCGATATCCACCCATTTTCTCCCCTCTTCACTTCTACCGCCATACCATCTCTTCCGCCATGATCCTGGTTCAAGATCTGATCCACTAGTTGTGGCGCCAACACTATCTGACATTCACTCTTCATTCCTCCCACATTGTCCCAAACCCACAATGGTTCACAAAACACCCAACCGCCGGATGATTCAGTATCGCCGGCTGCTCCACCCACCCGTCATATACCACCCTATACCTCTCATCACCACCCTCTCCTTAAACCCCTCCGGTAACACGTCGTCGATCTTCAAACACCACGTGGCGGCGACAGAACCGCGAAGAATGGAAGACCCGTCATTTCCAGCCCGTGTAAAATCTCCAATAACTCTCTCTCTCGAAAATTACTTGACTCCCAAACGCACAATACACACTTCACCATCCCGGAATCGACCCAGCCACTCCACCCAACGCGCATCTAGGATCATGGAAGTGTCGTCCGGAGGTAAAACGGGTCCGGTTAATAACACAGGTCGGTGATCAAACTGTGCACTTAGATAGTCACAGAACTTCCCTTCAATTTCCCGGCAAGTTCTTACGGCCATAGCGTTGCAGGTTCTCATGGCGGATATAAGACGGTCTTGTAAAGTCATACCTCCTT
>CM041779.1:5151396-5325971 GCA_023374045.1 Limonium bicolor | reverse complement strand
CACCAAACTCATCCCACACCAGTGTCAAGCTCTTCACTTCATGTTTGCGTAACACACTTTGGATGAAGGATACCCGGTGGAGGAGTAGCAGCCACATCAAGTTGTTGTTCCTCCGTCACGTTATCCTTAGTACTACTTCTCTGTTTATGTTTATACCGCGCTGCGGCGGCGGGGACGCAAGTTAGGGCAAGGGTTGCAGCGGAGATGACGTTATAACAAACAGATATGATCCCGAGATTAGATGTGATATGGGTGATCCAATAAGCGAAGTCGTAGATGACGAAATCAGGACGGAGTTGAGATACGATCTCTTCGACTTGAGACGGGTTTGATCGACGCGGTGGCGAGGAGGGTTTGCTAGCTCAATTGGGATGTCTGAAGCGTTACGGCTGATGAAGGAAGGCCGGGGATGTGAGGGAGATGGAGAGGGATGAAGGTGATTAGAGTTGGGTGGTGATTAAGGTTGGAGGCGGTGTTTGGCTTGGTCACTGGCGGGTGAGAGGAAAGTGATTTTGTGGCCTCGTTGGCTAGTTCGTTGGAGAGATGAAGATATGGTGTTATGTGACCGTAGGCGAACCATGGCAACATTAGAAAATGGAGCTTTGGGTGATTTTGGGGTTGATGCATTATTATTATTAGTGAGTCAATTACTTTGTAGTATTACGGGGAAGGACAGATGGTGCGTAGAGCTGAAAATGGAATTTGGCTTATAGTAGGTTCAAAAGGTTACCAATACTGAATAGCTAGAAACATGCGTGCATATGCATCAGGGAAGAGAGTGTTTTCAAAGTATATAGTTTCACTGTATGTCTTTCTGCCCACGAAAATGTCTCTAATAGTACCATGTTTCTTTAATGTTGGGGGGATTTTAGCTACGAAAGAGAGGATGAAGTGGTGCTAAACAGATACAGATTTTCAGGGATTTTTTAATTATCACAACAACAACTAGTTAATTTTGAGAGGTCTGGCCACAGTGGGTCAATCAATTGGTGCTACTATTATTGAGTCATAATTTTTTTTCTTAAAAATTGGCTGCTGCGTTTCTAGACCAACTGTTTCCACCGTTAGTGTGTGTGGGGTTCATCGTTTTTTTATTCTAACGATAAAATAGCTGTTCATTCTTAGTAGTTATTTCATATTACAGTTATGATACTATATTTTAATAAGTTCATATGTGTATTTACTACATAGGGGTGGCAAAACGAGTTCACAAGTCGTGTTACGCTAAATCCAAACCCGACCCGTTTTTTAAACGGGTTGATCTGATCCAACCCAATTAATAATTGTGTCTAAATACGAAACCCAAATCCAATCCATTTATAAAACGGCTTGACCCATCCAACCCAATTAATTAATTGTGTCCAAAATTGAAACTCAAATCCCCATATATTAAACTTAAACCTAACATGTTTAGTTTATATAAGGAAATAATTTGACTATACATTAGTTTTGTCATTCTATGATATTATTAACTTTACTTCAAATTAAAATACTTAATTTTTAATATTTGTATATCTTATTAATATTAAAATTTGATAAAAAATAATTAATCTATAATTTATAATATATTTACTTAATATAAATTACTTAAACGGGTTATCGGGTTACATATGTTAAACCCAAACCTACCACGGTTATTAAACGAGTCGTGTTTGGGTTGACCCGTTTATTTAATCGTGTCAAATTTAAAAACCCAAACCCGCTAACTTTGAGTCGGGTTGTGTTGGTAGGGTCGTGTTAAAAATGTCACCCCTAGTATTTAGTACAATTTCACTAACAACAGGTGTATTTTTATACTAGAGTTGTCCATACGGTTCTGTTAATTTGGTTATAATCAAAATCTGAAATTTTTTTTGGTTTTTAACCGTTTTTAAAATTTTGGTTTTTTGTCACCCTAATTTTATTTTGGTTGGATTTCGGTTATTGAAGAGAATATTGTGGTTAACCGAATAATTGAAATATTTTTTATAATTAAATTTAAATATATAAATATTAATAAAAATTGTAAGTTTTCTTTTAGAATTTCGGTTAACCGTAACTAATTCAATTTTTCAATTATTAAATAGAAAAAAATCAATTTTCATTTAATTAATCGGTGTCAGTAAATTCAGTTATTTCAATTATAAATAACCGAAAAACTATTTTTTTTAAAAAAAAATTCAATTTTCATTTAGCCGAATCCACAATTTATATATACCAAATAAAGTGCACATATTTCCAACAACTCACTTTCTATGGTGAGAATAGTACAGGTCAAAGAGTACTCTAGCCAGAGGATATAGACGTCATTCTTTTGTCAACATTATAAGCTAGCTTATTTGACAAACTAGTTTATTTTCTCTGTATGTCACATACATCAATTGTATATCAACTATTTTTTTTCTCTACTTTTTCTAATTTCAGCTGACAAGTGACATCAGCTCTCGATTCAGCTAGGCAAAAGAATTGGGCCTATAGAATCACACCAATCCGTCATATTGTGGGAGCGACAAACCTATACACGTTTTACTTTTTTGTATGAGTCAAGGAACAATCGATTAACTTTTCAAAAAAAAAAGGAACAATCGATTAAGACAAACGTTATATGTCTAGAAACAATAAAAAAAACCATTAACTAACCGTTAATTTTAATGTCAAATTTTTAATTTCAAACAATATTAACTCATTAGTATTAATTAGTCAAACTTATAACATTTGTGTGTGTTTAATCTTAAAAGGCAATAGAAAGTGAGAGAGAAAGCTCTCCCTTCTCATTAGGTTTTTCCCTGTGCATCTACCATGGGTAAAGGACGCAAACCCAAGATTTCTGCACCACTGTCTGATGTTAAATAGATCTCTATGCCGGTTAATCAATCGATCCCTGTTGTTTCGTCGGGTGATCCGAAGAAAGTGTTAAAGTTCAGAAGTAATAATGAGGGAGGAGTGGAAATTGTGGATGTAGATCTGGAAACTAATCAACAGAATGGTGATGGTTTTGAAGAGATCCAAGGTAGGAAAGTGGAAATAGTGGAGAATCCGGGTAAGGTGCCCCAAGTCAAGAAGTTGTGGAGTGCAGTAGTCGCCAATAATCGAGATAGGGATAATTGTATGAATCTGGAGAGTTTTCAGGAGGATGACTCACTAGTAGGAAAACAGCCTATTTCTGCGGTTGTAAGGGGCCTATTCTGCGGTTTACAACCGCAGAAATGAGCACCAGAAATAGGTTTTTTACCCTATTTCGGCGGTTCCAGAACCGCCGAAATAGACCAACTCATTTGACCGTAAACGTTTGACTGGCACCTATTGGCGGTTCTTTCGTAGGAACCGCCTATAGGTTCAAACGTTTACAGTCAAATGGAGTTGGTCTATTTCGGCGGTTCTTTAGTAGGAACCGACCGAAATAGACAGTCTTTTTTTTTGTTTTTTCCTTTCCAGCTTATTAATGCACCCAAATAACATAAAATTAAGCAAACCTGTAAATACATTGTATAATGCTGCCACCACAGTGGGGCGCCTCAGTAGCATACTACAAACCCATAAAACGGCCATAATCATCGGCACGCATCAATAAATGCAAGAAAACAAGAAAATTCATAACAAAAATAAGGATTAGTTGTACACTTCACCACACTCTCCACACCACACTCCATTACAATATACAATTCACTACGTTTCAATCTAATGAAATACATAATAACACAAGTAACGTTCAACGCAAACTAACTTTAGAGGAATCAACTAAGTACGTCGATGGAGATAAATTCTGCCCAATCCTCGATGATTTCAGATATGTGCCTATCTTCATAATTTCCAATGCCCACGATTTCTTCGAAAGCCTTGAACAAACAAAAATGAATAGTTAATGAGACACTACACAAAGAATGACAAAGAATAAAAATACATATAAACCAAGACTTTCAAAGATAGTTTTATACCATGTCTAATGATTTTTCTGGCAAAAACTTGGATGATGCTACTAAGTCATGCATAAACCTCATAACATAGTAACCACATTTTGATCCACCAGGCTGTACTGGACACTATACATTCACACATTACGTTATCAGTCATACTTGCAGGTCTACTATTAACATGTTAACTATTTGCACAAAATAAGTAAAACTACCTTCACTGCAGTCCAAGGGATGTTCTTCGGTGTCTTTTGCAATGCACGCAGTGCAGCTTGGAAGCCACTATACAAAATAAATATTTGAATGTAATACACAAATTAATCAAATTTAACGAAACAATTTATTAAGTTATGACAATTGTTGTATAATTTAAATAGCTCACCTCTTTAGAGCCGCTGCTATCGCTGGCTTCTTGGCACTCGTACCAAGTGAGTCGAACTGTAAGACTCTCGGGTATTTCATGACCAAAACCAACAATGACCAATGACGACTGCTCACGTGATGAATAAAATTGAAATCATAACACGGATAACATAACTTATAAATAAAACGTAATAAGATATGGAAGTATGACTTACCCTTGATAATATGGCAGCATAATGTATGACTTGTCTGCACATTCAAATATTGTGTTCGTCACGTACCGCAAAGGACTTTCAGGATCCAATGACATAGTCACTTCACTGCAAGTATCAGGGCATATGAATCCGAAGTTGTTAGTCTGATGATCTCGTATCGCCTTGGAATGCACATGCCTGCACCATAAAGACAACAACATCAGTGAACGGCGTTAAAGTACAAAAACTAATTCAAGTATTTCATTAATATAGGAAAAGGTATGAGATCGCTCACATGCTAGCTGACTTCAGAATCGACACATTTAACCAGTCTCTCTTGAATACATCAACGAAGTCGGACATATATATATCGAACGTATGAGTCCGTCCTTCGGGTTCGTGATGGTGAAAAAGACCCTGGCTATCCTCCACTTGGATCCTATCACTCTGAGGTGACGTCATCAACAAGGCCGAGTGCAGAAGTCTCATGTTCTGTGACAACCCCTCCAATATGTTCTTCTCTACTAAAGCAGGTCTCATCATGAAATTGGAGGATGCCCCCGTGAGAGCTGGTGTGGCAACACTTTTTCCTTTTCCTTTAGAAGTTTTTTTCGACTTGACATTTTCCTAATTTGTTGATTAATTAAGTTTAAGTGACTCACTCTAAACCATATACTAATTGAAATATCGGATAATTATAATTTTAGAGTAAGCGTTAATTGTGTTTACCTGGCCCGAGATTTTGACCCATGTACCCGACCATTGGATTGTAGCTGTTTGAATAGAGCGAAGTATGTTTCTCTGTCCCAGAGGTACCGGTATAGCAACATCAGCATATTCTGTCACATAATCATCTACAAGCACCCGGACATACCCCTGCCGTAGTGGTTCACCGCCGACGGGTGTCTGTACGAGATGAGGGAAACAATTTACCCCACGCCACCATAATATCCTCACCTCCCATCGGCATGAACAGCGTGCATAAAACGGGTTCCTGAACATTAAGTAAAGAAGGGTTAAACGAACACAATCGAAGTAAATAGATGATAATAAATAATTTATTTTCTAAGTTAATGTGATTAAACCTTAATAGATCCATATGGATATGGATCTATCGACTGCACACTACTCTGCCATACTGGTGTGCCCTCCTCCCTATCAGCTGATGGTGCATGGGCTGGTCTAGTCACCTCCTGACTACTGCACATCTGTGAGCGTATTTTAGTCATCTCCTCTGCAACCAACTGCTGAACATTCTGCCTAAGCCTCTGCTCCATCTCAGCAGTAGCCTTCAAATGTTCCTCATAGCTGATCATCCTTCCTTGTGAGCCTTTCCTAGACCCCGGATTGCCAAAAGCTTGGCGGATACCAACTTGTCCACCAAAACCAATAGCGCGACCAGGATGATCCACCTTTCCAAGAGCACGAGAAAGAGGATCATATTGTCTGTTCGGAGCCAAGAACCCTCAGTAACTTGAGAGTGTAACTCTTCCTATAAAACACAAAAATAACAAAATTCATTAATATACAGGTACACAAACAAATATTAAACTTATGTACCGAAATTAGATACCATTTGATTTATAATCTCTCTCGTGGCATCATCGTACTGAGGATTTTCCGGCATCCAGTTTTTTGGCACTCGACTCAACTCCCACACCTTCATCCTTCTGTCGCTAGGAGCCACATCCTTTGGAAGCAAGCCTTTTGCTCCCACTCTGGTACACGTTCGGCAATGCTTTTACCACCTAAGTGATGTGGGTATAGATTTTCTTCGCATTTGCCTGCTGTTTTGCACGAACCGCCTACAAATACATATGTAACGTGTAAGATACAAATAAGCAAATAAAACTGCCAAAATGTATAAAGGACAGCGTTGAATATTAGCTCTACCTGGTACTCTGGCGTGTGACGATACTCCACAAACCCCGTCCACTGCTCGTCAGTGATGCCCTCGTACGCCTCCCAGGATGGCAGTTCATCGCCTCTTTCTGCATCATCCGATTCATGGTCTTGATACGCAGCACCATGAATGTACTTGTCAGAGAGGCTTTTCCTATGGTCGCGGAACTGTCGCCCCATTTTTTTCAGTATATCCTCCTTAAGAGAAGGATCAATGCAGAAACGACTCTACATAAACAATTATTAGTCATTTAGTAACACAAGTAACGAGAAACTCTAAAATCATATAACATATTATAAAAAAATAACACACCTGAAGAAGCCCAAACATAGTGTCCTTCAATGATTGTGGCACTTGCTTCCAATTGTGATTTATGTCGCAGTAAGTCTTGACCAGGTGGCCAGCATATGCAGTATAATCATGCTTCCAATTACCGTATGGCTGGTTGAACTCATTGAACTGCAAAGGCTTCATGGGGGGGCCTTATTTGCCTTCAGTGCACGGGTGGCACCTCTCTTCTTCACCTTCTGTCCGGAGGAGGAGGAAGCTGGTGGCTCTGTCACCTGCTGTGATGGGCAAGCCTCATCCTCCGGTGGGTGAGTTGTCTTCCCCTTCTTTCCTCCTCGTGTGGCCCATTTTGCTGGTCTCTTCTGATGAGGATCAGCTTCTTTAATGGGCTGGTCCATAGGGTGATCAGCCACTGCAGTAAAGAGTAGTTAGTCTGATAATTAATTTGGATGAATTTATAATGTAAAGACAAATGCTGAACAAGTCAAGAAAAATAGTAAACATAACATTACCATAAATACTTCTATGTTTTGGTGTTATCAACCCAAAAACCCTCGTCATGGTCTGATCGTGCATAAATCAAGTCGTTTTGAGTATCAACGTTTAAATCCCGCAACCCCGTAGGAAACAATGTTGTTCCTTCAATCATCTCATTCTCATCATCATCATCCTCATTTTCATTTTCAATCAGAACCGGTCTTCTACCTGGAAGAACAACAGACCATCTGGAGTCTTTTAGATCCTAAACATACCACACTTGGTCACAATCTTTTCCCATAACAAACTGATCATCCTTAAAACTGGCACGTGTGAGATCAACCAAGGTAAGACCTCCATCGTTTTGGATTCCACGTCGGTTGTCCACCCATTTGCAGCGGAACACTAAAAACAAATCAATATGGTAGTCTAGCTCCCAAATGTCCTCGATAACACCGTAATACCAACTGGAGCTCCTCACTGGTTGACACTGGTTACCGATGTGGTACTCATTAATGCCGCTTCTATTTTTACTCCACTGTTCTGGTTTATTGATTTAGCATCTTGGCGTGCAGTGTAATAAGTATACCCACTAATGTCATACCTCTCAAATGATACAATATTAGGTTCAGGTCCTATTGCCAAAAATCTGATTTCTTCATTGAGAACTTCTGAATTTGATGACGCTTTTTCAAAGACATAATATTTGAACCATTGGACAAACAGTCGGTTTTGTTCTTTCGTAAGCCAAAGATGGTTTCTGGTAGGATTTTGTTGTCTCAACTCATTCATATGAGTATCAAAGAAGGGTTCAACAGCCTCCAGGTGTTGTAACACAAACAGATGTGCTTGATGAATCAGTTGACTTGGTACTTGCACAATCTTTCTTCCAATGACACCTTTGCCTTTATATCTTCCGTAGTGTCTTGGTTTTGGGATACCGATTGATTCTGCTTCATTCAGATAATCAGTCACAAATTTGTGACTTCCTCAGTCACCGTTGCTTCAATTATGCTCCCTTCTGGTCGATATCTATTCCTCATTCTACCCTTTAGAGAACCCATGTATCGTTCAAAAGGGTACATGTAGCGTAAGTAGACCGGACCACAAAATTGGATCTCTCGAACAATGTGGACTATCAAGTGCACCATTATGTCAAAGAATGATGGTGGGAAATACATCTCTAATTGACATAATGTTACCACAATTTCACGTTGTAGATCATCGAGAGAGTTTACATCAATTACCTTGCAGCAGACAGCATTGAAGAAGAAACACAATCTGGTTAACGCATTTCTGACATCATTTGGCAATATCCCACGGATTGCTACTGGCAGAAGATGTAACATCAATACATGATAATCGTGAGATTTCATTCCTAATAGTTTCAAATCCTTCATTGATACAATATTCTTCCAGTTTGAAGAATATCCAGACGGTACTTTTACCGAGTGTAGACATTTACAGAAGCTGATCTTCTCATTCTTTGAAAGTGTGTAGCATGCAGGAGGTAGGTATATTCGTCTCTCATCTCCTGTGGGTGTAACTCTTTTCTTATACCCATGGCTTGCATGTATTTTCTCACTTTCAATCCGTCTTTCGTTTTGCCGGGTATGTTGAGCAAAGTCCCACTCACTGCCTCACCCACGTTCTTTACGATGTGCATGAAATTCAAACAGTGTCTGACAGGCAGGTGACGCCAATACGGTAAATCCCAGAAGATTGAGCATTTTTCCAAATGTTCTTTGCCGGTTTTGATGTGTTTCCAAAGATGTTCACAATGTCCTTAACCTTTGCGTACACTTCCTCAGAGGTCAAGGTAGACGGGCCACTCGAGTCTCGGCCTCACCATTGAACAGTTTCTTCTTCTTACGATAAGGGTGATCTTCAGGTAGAAAACGTCAATGACACATGTAAACATTCTTACCACAATTTTGTAAACGGTCCGAGCATGTGTCATCCTCGCACACCGGACATGCAAATGTTCCTTTCACAGTGTATCCAGACAAGTTCCCATATGCAGGGAAATCGTTGACCGTACAGAACAAACAACTCTTGAGCGTGAAATTTTCCCTTGCATAAGCATCATACACAACGGTTCCCTCATTCCACAGCAACTTCAAATCATCAATCAATGGGGCGAGGTATACATCAATATTATTACCTGGCTGCTTGGGGCCAGATATCAAAAGTGATAACATTATGTACCTGCGTTTCATACACAACCACGAAGGCAAATTGTAGATCACTAGTAAAACGGGCCAAGTACTGTGTTGACTGCTTAATGTGCCGTACGGGTTCATCCCGTCAGTACATAGCCCAAGCCTCAAATTCCTATCTTCACCTCCAAAATGTTCTTTGAACCGTCTATTGATGTTTCTCCACTGAGGTCCATCTGCTGGATGTCTTAATTTCTCATCACTCTTTCTACCCTCTGCGTGCCATCGTAAGTTCTTTGCATCTTTCGGATTCGCAAACAACCGTTTGAATCTGGTATAATCGGCAAATACCACAGTAATTTAGCTGGAGGGCTCATTTTTAACGGAGGAGTACTCACCATCTTTATGCTTATACCGGGACAACGGACATTTCGGGCAAGTGTCCAGATGTGCGTATTCACCCCTGTACAACACACAGTTGTTTGGACACGCGTGAATTTTTTTGTACTCTACTCCCATTGGACACACCCATTTCTTTGCCTCATAGGTGGTGGTAGGGAGACCATTCTCATCTGGTAGCATATCATGAATCAGCTCGAGGAATGCCGAGAAACCTTTGTCACTCAATCCATATCTTCCCTTCAGGTTGAACAAATTCAATATAGCCGTCAATTTCGTGTACTTAGTGCACGTAGGATACAATGCCGTCTTGGATGCATCCAACAACCTTTGATACTCATCCGGTCGATCGACAAAATTATTCTCAACGTTATCAAGCATCTCCATTATTTGCTCATCATGATAAGTCGGTTCACTGTCATTGACTCCGGAAGCAGTTGGGATCGGTTCCGACTCGACAAAATCAAATGTGTGGTCGGTTCTCATCCTCTCCCTTTCATTAATGTACGAGGACCCGACATTATGTTCAACACTTTCTCCATGAAAAATCCATCTCTTATAGTGTGGCATGAAATCGCGAGTCTTCAGATGGAATTCAATTTCCACAATGTTTGAAAATTTCCTTAAGAGACCACAGTCAACACAAGGACAAGGTATTTTCTCCGCCTTTGTCATGTCCTTGTGCTGCACTGCCGCTTTGCAAAACTCTTTCAACATGTTGTGATAGTGATCCCTCGATCACCGTACATCCAGTCACGCTCCATACTTTATTTGAAACACAAAACGGTACAATTAACGAAGCGTGACTGTATGCATATTAAATAAGCTAGCTACTCTAACTCTAAGGTTTCAACCTAAATTATATACTAGCACCTATATTATCTGAATACATAATCTCAATGATCAAACAAAAAGCAAAGTTTAGTTGCTTACTTGTACACAGAAAAGGAAACTGCAACGGTGATGGAAGAAGGTGGAAAATAAGAGAGGTGGTTCACGGACTTAAATGTGGTGAGACCTGATAAAGACAAAATTTAGATATTGTTATACATATACACATACATCAAACAATATTAATTACAAAGAGATTTTGTTTAAAAAAATCAGCATGACCTTTGCATAATTTTATCTATCCCATGCTTATTATTAAGCATTCACCAATCATTCAACAACACAAATTTCCATCACAAATCAAACTAATACCAAATTTATTCATCATACCAAATTTCAATATTTGGTGGAAATACAAAGTGTAAAAGAGAAAAAGAAAAGTTAGATTATATTACCGGTTCTTCCACTCCGCTTTCAATATACCGCGCAATGAATGGGGAAATCTTAAGCACTTCTCTATAGATAGAATAGAAACTCATTAGTTTATGTATGTTAATTGTTCATAATTAGGATTGTAAAAAATATATAATAAGCTAAAAAGATGAAGATGTAAGTTGAGTATATTACGGGTTCACAAATGAAGTGTATTCAGCCCCGTACGACTTCAGTCTGGTGAGCCCATTTAGTGATTTCCCCTACAAAGGCATAACCACACAAAATGAGTAAAAAAACAAATCAAACTAATACCAAATTTATTCATCAAACCAAATTTCAATATTTTGTGGAAATACAAAGTATAAAAGACAAAAAGATAAGTTAGATTATATTACTGGTTCTTCCACTCCGCTTTCAATTTACCGTGCAATGAATGGGGAAATCTTAAGCACTTCTCTATAGATAGAATAGAAACTCATTAGTTTATGTATGTTAATTGTTCGTAATTAGGATTGCAAAAGTATATATAATAAGCTAAAAAGATGAAGATGTAAGTTGAGTATATTACGGGTTCACAAATGAAGTGTATTCATCCCGTACAACTTCAATCTGGTGAGCCCATTTAGTGATTTCCCCCTAAAGGCATAACCACAGAAAATGAGTAAAAAAACAAAAATAAAACACAAAAATAAAACTATTAAATTAATTAATCCACTCGAGAAAAAATAAAACACAAATAAAATTGAAAAAAATTATTAAAACTTATCAAGTAATATATCCTAATTGAACTAAGATAAAAGATAAATGAAGTAAATTTGAAAGCTAAAAAAAGAATTATGTAACTTAATACTAAACCAATTCAAGTAATGACAAATAAAAAAAAATAAACAAAGCAAACCGCAAAATCAAAAACAAAAAGCAAAAAAACAGAATAAATACTAAAAGTCTAAAACGAAAGCAAGCGTAATCCTAACTAATCAAATTTGACGTATAATTAAACAAAGTAAAAATAAAACAAGAATAAAATAGAGTAATGAAAAAAACACGTAACAAAATTTTAAAAAAGAAAGCAAATTAAAACTTAGCATGTAAATATATCCTAATTGAATTAAGAGAAAAGATAAACGAACTACATACTCAAAGCAATGTTAGTTCCTCATATTCAAGCAATTAAAAACGAAAAGCAAAACGCAAAAGAAAAAACGAAAAACAAAACAATCCGAAACAAATACTAAAAGTCTAAAACGAAAGCAAGCGTAATCCTCACTAATCAAATTTGATGTATAATTACACAAAGTAGAAATAAAACAAGAATAAAAGAAAATTAATGAAAAATCAAAATAAAAAACAAAGGCACAACCACGCAAAATGAGCAAAAAAACCACAATTATTCACTCAACATTTTGTCGAGCACCTTGTGTGCACATATAATTTCACTTCTACAATACTACATATATACACAAATTTCATACACTCCACTAATACAATCATATCCACATTCACATTCAACCACAATTTAAGCAACAATCACAATAAATCCATAAATGTAGGTCAAAATCGAAATTATACCTTGTTCTTCTCCCTCTATTCGACTAGATGCTGCTGCTGTTACCACCGGATGAAGCTCGACGGCGCTGACAAACGGCGGCGAGGACGGCGTCGAGGACGGCGGACGCAGGAGGACCGGATTCGCTGGTGGCTCGCCTCTTCAGTCGCACACAGCAGCAGCTCGAGGAGAGAAGAATGAAGCCGTCGGGTGAAATGCGAGGGTTTGGGGTAAGGGGTGTTAATAAAAGACCTATTCCGGCGGTTGTAAGTTAGAAACCGCCAAAATAGGTGGTCGATATTTTTTTTTAAAAAAAAATCGGACCTATTTCGGCGGTTCTAATGTAAGAACCGCCGAAATAGGTGCTTTTTATTTTTTTAAAAAATAAAACTGACCTATTTCTGCGGTTGTAAGAACCGCCGAAATAGGGGCGTAGAAATAGACCATTTTTGTACTAGTGACTCCCCGGTGCTCAAGTTTTCGAAGGCGGAAGTGCAATCGGAATGCGAATTCTGGGAGAAATCGTTGGTTGGAGTGGTGATGGGTTTGCGATGCTCTTACATGGCAATGGAGAGATTCGTTAAATCTTGATGGAGTAAGTTTGCGGAACCAAGGTTCCTTCAGAATGATGCGGGGGGTTTTATCTTCCGACTTGAGAATCGGGAGGATATGATGAGCATAATAGAAAACGGTCCCTGGTTTGTTCAAGGTAATCTTCCTCTGATTTGCGGGTTTGGTCTCCTAGATGCAAGTTGGATTTGGTTAACCTGTCTTCGATACCAATGTGGATTAAATTGCCTAATCTAGATTTACAATTTTGGTCACCTAGAATGCTGGGTAGAATAGCTAGTAAAGTGGGGAAACCTATCTTGGCTGATAAACTGACAGCGAGTAAAGAGAAAATTGGCTATGCGAGACTCTTGGTTGAAATCGATGCTAGGATGCAACTGAGGGAAGAGATTATTCTGGAAGATGGTGAAGGGAATAGGTTTATTCAAAGGGTGTTATATGAGTGAAGGCCATGGTACTGCGAAGTGTGTAGACGTTGGTCACTTAACATCTAGATGTCAAAGGAATAAGGGAGAAGAAAAGGATGATGTTGGGCAACAGGTTAAGAGTTCGGAGGAAAGTATTCAGAATATTGTTTTGAGCAAAGATCAAGTTGTGACTCTTACCCAGAATGTGCAGGTGAGTCCTCTGGGGGTAAGTAGCAAGGAAGATAAATTAGTAACAGATGATAGTGAGAAGCTTGGGGGGTTGGCAGGTGGTTAGCTCCAAAAATAATTCACGGATGAATCTTCAGTAGGAAAAGAGAAAAGGGCTTGAGTTACAGGCAGGATGTTCAAAAGATATGGTGGTTCCTAATGGGTAGATGCCATTTAGCAGTTTGGAACATAAAAGGGTTGAATACCCTGAATAAAAGGTCAACGGTTTGAGAAGTTTGTTGTTGATAATAAAGTGAGCATTTTTGCCGTGCTTAGAAACTCATGTTAGAGCAACCAAGTTTGATGGGATTGTTAATTGGTGTAAGAATAAATGGTGTTGGTTTTCAAATCTGGATAAGGATATCAATTGTAGGATACTACTTCTGTGGGATGCATCTACTTGGGATATTCAAAGTTTTAAGATCTCAAACCAGCTTATACACTGTAAGGTGTCTTCAAAGAATGGGGATAATTCTTTCTGGTTAACAGCAGTTTATGCAGCTAATCAGAATGAGAAAAGAGAGGATTTATGAGAGGATTTGAGGAGGATTGGGCAGAATATGGTGTAACCTTAGGTGATTATGGGTGATTTCAACTGTGTGCTCAGGTGTGGAGAAAAGATGATGTGCGGTTCTATTGGAGGGGAGATTGATGATCAGTTTGTTAGATGTGTAGAAGACATAGATGTTCACGACCTGAAATTCTCTGGTGTGTTCTACACTTGGTCTAATAAGCATGTAAAAGATCCTCAGTCTAGGATCTATTACAGATTGGACAGAGTTTTAGTTAATAATAGTTGGATCAGTGGTTTTGTTGATTCTCATATGGAATTCTGTTTGCCTGATGTTTCTGAACACTGTCCTGCCCTGGTTATGTTGGACAAGTCTAGTATGAAAGTGTAAAGTCCGTTCAGGTTTCGTAACATATGGGAAAAGGATAGTAGTTATTTGGATTTGGTTCGAGAAGGATGGAATGGTAACATTGAGGGTTGCCCTATGTTTCGGGTATACAAAAGATGAAAAGAGTGAAGGCAAAGCTTAAGAATTTGAATAAAACCAAATTTTGCCACATTAGAAAGAAGGTGGAGAAATGTCAGGAAAAGCTACATGAGGTTTGGGAAAAAATGATCAGTATGCCATTTGACAAGAGTTTAATGGAAACAGAGAATGTGTTGATTAAGGAATGCAATGTGGTGGTGAACCAGTTGCACACGTAAATCAAACAACAAGCTAAAATTGACTGGATTCAGATGGGTGATGAATCCAGTGCATATTTTCACAGATGTTTGAATGCGCGAAGACATGGGTCTAGGTTCATATTATGGAAACAGATCTGGGTGTAAGACTGGTGGAAGATGAGGATATCAAGAATCATATTGTGGGGTTTTTTTCAAAGCTGTTAGGGGAGAAAATGAGTAACCGGGAGCCTTGTGAGCAGATAATTTTTGCGAAAGGGATGAGAGTCTCTAATGATTTGAATATGAAGCTCATTCAGCCAGTGTCATAAAAAGAAATTTGGGATGCTCTGAAGTCATTAAGAATACAAAAGCCCCTGGGCCAGACGGATTTAACTCCCTTCTTTAAGTCTGCATGGAATATTATTGGAGATGATATCAGAAAAGCAGTGAAGGATTTTTTTGTTAAGGGAAGATTCTAAAGCAAGTTAATACTACTCTAATCTCCCTTGTACCTAAGGTTGTCAATCCAACTAAGGTAACAGACTTGAGACCCATTGCATGTTGTAATGTGATATATAAGATATTATCAAAGGTCATTACAGCAAGATTATCAGAAGTTTTACCTTCAATCATAAGTGACTGCTAAGGGGCTTTGTGGCAGGAAGAAGCCTTGCTCATAATGTCCTTTTGTGCCAAGAAATAATTCAGGGATATAACATAAAGAATATCTCTCCTAGGTGTGCATTCAAGGTGGATATTCTTAAAGCATATGATACTGTTAGCTGGGAATTTTTGAGGAGGTTTTGATAGGGCTGGGGTTCCATCAGAAATTTGTATGTTGGGTAATGAGGTGTGTATCTAGCCCCTTTATTCCATTCCGATAATGGTCAAAGCTGTGGATTTTTTAAGGGGGGGGGGGGGGGGGAGGGGGAGGGTTAAGGCAAGGTGACCCTCTTTCACCCCTTTTGTTTGTTATATGTATGGAATATCTGAGCCGGTTGCTAGCTGATGCAAAAGAGGATCCTAATTTAATTTTCACCCGAAGTGTGATAGGGTGGGATTAAATTACCTATGCTTTGCTGATGATTACTTGTTTTCTGTCGTGGGGATATGGGGTCTATCAAAATCATCAAAGGGATTATTGATAAGTTCTCTAGTACATCAGGCTTGATGATAAGTCGATAGAAATGCAAAGTGTTATTTGGGGGGGGTGTCAGTGAGGAGATTAAAAGGAAAATCATTGATTTGCTAAGTTTTGAAGAAGGGTCTTGCCTGTGAAATATTTGGGAGTTCCTTTGTCTACTTATAGGCTCAATAAGGAGGATTATCTTCCTTTGATTGATAAAATCACTGCTAATATCAACCACTGGGCTGCAAGAAAATTGAGCTATGCTGGTAGGTTGCAGTTGGTAGAAAGTACCCTGATAAGTATACAAAGATTCTGGGCTAATGTATTCCTTTTTCCAAAGAATGAATACTGTAGTAATTTAGAGATGTAGGGCATTTCTTTGGAGTGGTGATACGACTGGGAAGAAAGCTCTAGTGGCTTGAAGTAAGATCTGTAGACCGAAAAACATTGGAGGGTTGGGCATTAAGGAAGTTTTGGGGGGTGGAATAAGGCTGCCATTATGAGTAATATGTTGAAAGGCGAAGCGGAGAATGGTTATCAGTCTGCTTTGAGCAGATGGTGCAGAGTGTATTTGTTGAAAAGAGAATCTATTTGGACAGTCAAAATGAAAAGAGTGCATGCTTATTGGTGGAAGAGTTGTCTCAGAATCAGAGATGAACTGATTAATTTGAATCTGAAGTCAGGGATTGAAGAGATTATAAGGGAGAGAGGGAAAGTACCTGCTAAGGATTGTATATGAGATGATGTTTCCTGCACCAAATGTTAATGGTTGGGATCGTATTCTGTGGACAGGCTACTGCACTCCACATGCAAGATTTATTTGGTGGTTAGCTTGTCAAAACAGATTGGCAAGCAAAGATAGGCTGAAAGCTTGGAATCTGATTTCTGATGAGAAGTGCGAGTTTTGTGGTCAGAATGAGTCCAGACACCATCTGTTCTTTGAATGTGAGTTTAGTAGAGAAGTGTTCAAAGAAATTTTGCATAGGTGGCTTCGATGCAGACTACCATTTGAATTCTTGGACTGCATGTATTGTCTGTGGAGTTCGAACAGAAAGTCAAATCTGGTATACAAATTGCGGTGTGCGGCTGTTGGAGTTACTATATATCATATTTGGAAAGCCCGCAATGAAGCTGTATTCTTGAAGACACCGGTGAATGGGTAGTTGTATTGTATGTAAATATACAACACAAAGTTAAAGTTGAGATGGGGCAAATTCTCTTTCCCTGTTACGAGGAGAATGTAGAGAGTCTGTAACAGTTTTGGGATACTAGAGTTCCTTAAGTAATACTGATTTGTTGTTATAGTCTGTCATTTAGGTTGTAAATACTTGGAATCAATACCAGCTTACCTTTACGTTCAAAAAACATTTGTGTTAACCCGGATAAATAAAACATTTATTACTTAATCTGGAGAAAAAAATAAAAGTTTAGGCTTCGTTCTTTGCGACGATTTAATTTTTCAGTAGATTAAGGTGTCAATGTCAACTTTCTATTAGAGTATTATTTTACCAACATGTAGTTGGCGGCATCCTATTAGCTAACCAGAGGAGGATTAAAGCAAACACAGGATATATTGAGTTTACTCGTGATTGTCATTCTTTTTGACGTGTCGTAGCCGGGCTCCATGCTGTATTAGAGCAGCTGCTTCACGTTTGACAATTTAGGACCAGATACCCACATACTGGAGATTAATCTCTTTTACAAAAAAAATATTACACAATGTCATCTTTAATCGGCTCTTGCTTAATCAAATGTTAGAAAAAGTTTACTTTTTAACACATGGCAGCTTTTCATTCACTAACCATAGGTAATTTAATCCACCTTTATTTTTTCGCAACTTTCTATACGTGATGATCAATGGAAATAAGAACGTGTTCGGACTTTGCACTCAAACACAGGTATAGCTGTGAAAAAAATAAACTGCATATGGTTAACTTACTATAACTTGACATGTGTTGTGTGGTTTCAGTTACAACCACTATTAAACTGACAACTGGCTTACTAAATTAAAAAAAAGGAGATTAATCTCCTAAATGTCAAGAAACCGACGGGACCTGAGAAACGGTTATCGGATTGTAAACTGAAAATTCAGCAAAATAATTATTTGAACTTGATGTAGTTATAGTAAACCCAAGATGAATAGTAACTTAACATTATCAATTTCACAATTTAATAGTTAATCAATTGAACTTTTTTTTTTTTGAAAAATTAATCAATGAATTAAAGAAACGAGAAGAAACGGATGTTAACGGACAAAAACCTGATAGTTCACTGTTATGCAAAGTAATTATTCAAAGTGGATGTAGGTAAACCAAGGATGAAATATGTAATTTCACTTCAATAATTATTTCCTTTTTATGAATTAATAAACTATCAGTATTCTTTTGCAAGACTAATTCAGCATCTCTATTTTTCATTTTGTAAAGCAAACCATTTCAGCATTTGTCACATAGTAAAACCTTTCCTGAAAAATCAGGTAAACGGCTGCCGGTTTCATCTTTTCAAAATATAAAAATCAAAGCCGTATAGTATGGTAACATCATTATTTCTTGTAGGTGGGGTGTGGTGGGTCCACCGAATCGCGGGTTTTGCCTCTGAGCATTTCAAAATTCAAAATCACACACAAGAACTTGGCTGGCTTTACGGGGCAAGACGAAACGTCGTCTTCTTCTTCCCCTCTCCATATTGGATCTTCCCGACTCAAACCATCACACATTACAGAAATCATCACCTACTTCTGTAAGGGTCGTTCTCCATTAATAAAATGGAAAAACCGCTTACAGTAAAAGCTAAGCTCTGAAGAAAGGGAGGGAGAGTGTCAACAGTATAGTTGTGTGTATTTTCAAAGTTTTCGATTTCCCACCTCACTTCGTTTCATTTTCTTTCGTTTTCAATTCTCTCTCTCTCTTTCTCTCCTTTTCCTTGTGTGGGTGCATGTCTTTTTATTTCCTTGTCTAGTGACTCAGTGTTGATGATATGCCTTTGACGCACTGCGACGTGCTATCGCTTCTATTGAGATCACTTCGAGCTATGGGTTGCTTCTTTGGTTGCTTTCGCGGCGGGGACAATCGTCGCCATCAACACCAACACCTTCCCGTCTCCGATCCTTCTCTCTCCGTGGCTAGAGTTTGTCCTCCATCCTTCCCTCTCTTTTCATCCTGTACATTTTCCTTATTTGCTTCGGTGTTCTTAATTTACGGATTGAAACTTTGGGTCTGGAATCTTTTTTTTTTTCTTTCAGCAAAGTGTTCCAATCTCCATGTCTAAACGCTGTATTTCTACTCGATTTATGCGCGTTTTGAAATCTGCGGAATTGTTTACTCTACCCGTTCTTGTTTGACCCTAGAATCAGGATACCGTAGGCTCACGGAATCAATTATCTTCCCTGTTTCAAGCTCAAGGTATGATTACGTTCGAGTATTTAGTTTCTCCTATATTGGTTGATGCTTAATTCACATGATAATGATTCCGCGTTTAGTAGTAATTTCAAGCTGAATTATGGTTGTTTCCTTGTACTCTTTTCGGCCTTACTTAACCTTTGGAAGAGAAAGAAGATGCAGTGCTAAGTGACAAGGAAAACGTTGTCCGTCGATCTGGGAAGCCTTTCACTGAAGATTCGGACCTCAAAGCAGAGGTATGATAGCCAACAGCGTCTATCAGGATTGCTATCTCCCTGCTCATATACATTTTGATTCCGCAATATTTCCTTGGTTAAACCCAAATATCAATACTCTATTCTGCCAGAGTAGGACATTCAAGTGCATCATGTTGGTAACTTATGCATTTAAATCGTGCAGCTAGGTATTTTTAGCAACGTGTAATGATCTGTCTAACTATATTTGGTAGACAGATGATAGATTTCCTATCAAAGGTGGATCATCTCTTTCTATGATTAAAGCTTCGATGACAAATACATTCCCTTGGTGAAATTAATTACATTTGTCATTCGAGTTATCACTAGAAAGATGCTTAGTTCTTACTTAACAAAATTTGTTAGCTTAACATTGACATGTGTTTCATTTCTGACGAAGCAAGTATTGGGTTTAACTGAAATATTCAGCAGGCCAAGTTCTTCGCCAGCAAGCTTTCCGAGAAAGAGAAGCTGCCTCACAATTATTCCTCTACAGCAAAATCCAGCCAACTATGGGCGACAGCACCAATTTCAGTGGACAGCCCTACTCCTAGCAGGTTTAACTTTGGAATCATAAGAGCACTAAGAGTCACGCCTTCTTTATCTGTCTACTAAGTAGTATTAGATAAATAGAGCTTGGTTGGTATACCGATGAGTAATGTTTGATCGGATGTTATCGTCTATTCCAGCTGTGTGATCAATGAACAGAGTGAAACACATATTTCTTCTTCCACCCAAGATGAGACAGCCGATACCGCATCCACAGTAAACCTTCAAGATGCCAAATTTAAGTCAGTAGACTACACTGCCAGAAGCCCGCATAAAAACAAATCTGTCAGATTCCAGGATGAATCCGAAACTTCACCCAGAACTTGTCTCCAAAATCAGAAGTCTGAATTGCTGAAGAGTGGTGATAGGAGTGCGCTAAAGCCTTCACCTTATCCTACGCCACTCAATTTCAGCGATGACATGCATACACCCGGGACTGTATATGCGAGTGGAATTAATAACAATGCTTATGTCAGATCCCAATATGTGAATACAAACAGCATTACTTCTTCAGACACTAGTGTCAATGAAACAACTGCTTATCCTGAGGGCAGCCTGTCTTCTTGGTTCAAACCACCACGACATGATGAAGATCGCATTCATCGAAAGCCCAGACCAGGGAAGAGTCAAGAGGATAGACCTATCATTGGGTTGGTAGCTACACATTGGATAGAAGAGGAGGAGGCTCCTCGTCTCTCACCCAAGGGGTGGATGGTAATGGAATCCCGAATTCGACAACTAAGTACAAGGAGGTACTCGATTCCTATAATATCTCTAAATTATATAGTCCCTATTGTCATTTTGCATATTTTCTATTGATTCAGCAGCTTATTTCGTATAACTATATTCTTTAGGACCAGAAAGTGAGTTGGCATGCGACACCGTTTGAAGAGAGGTTAGAGAAGGCGTTATCTGAAGAGACCATCATCTCTGAACGGTATTACTATCCCATTTTTCCTGTCTCTGAAAGGTCTTTCCAAAATTTTGTTGCATGAACTTGCTTAGGTCATGACATTTAGAGGTGGAATTTTTGTAAGGTTTAGAATTGTAAAAAGTAAGAATATAGAGACTGATTCTGTGTGTTCGAACACTAAAATTCGTATGATGGTATTGGAAAGGTGCTTCATTTTAGCAGTTGCTATTCATTCTTAGCAGTTTGAACAAGAGAGATGTTGTTTCATACAGATAGCTCAATGTTTTTACAATTTTTCAGTCGAAGTAACGAAATTTGTATCTCACATAAGAAAGATTTAGTTGTTTCCTGGTCTACAGAGATCTGAACACTATGTTGCAATGTGGCTACTGAATTAGTGGCTAACATATTTGTGATGCACACCTTTTCTCCAGGAAACCTGTGGACACAGAGCCTGTTATATTCAAAGTAGAGGAAGAGAATGATACCGCTACGACATTACAGCTTCCATCCTTCATCCATCAGAAATCTGTTGTCTCTTGTTAAGCTCTGCCCTATAAGATTCTCCTGTACTCGCGGTTGGATTTGATTGAGGAATTGTCGCGATTGCATATGATGAGTGTTATGTTTACTTGTTAGCTTTATCCTGTGGAACTCAAATGCCCGTGTAACCGTGTTGCATGGATTAGTACCAAGATTTGGCATTTTTGTGGGATTGTATGATTGTAAATGTATGAGTATACAGTGTTCTATGATTGCATAGGACTGGAGCGAAATCTGTGGCTATTGATATTGCTGGATGTACATATCAATTAGTAAGGCATTTTATTGCCAATATGTTTTTAATATGGCGTTTTATTGACATTTCATGCGACGAGTTTAGTGTTAATGGATTCTAAATGCTTTATATGAGAAAGAGAATATAAAAGGAAAAGAGAGTTCACGTTCATTTCTAAGATTATGAATATTAGTTATCATTACTGTTTAGAAAAGTAGTTCAATTGACAGGGGTTTGAAAAAGGCTCGTTTTTCCTTGAGCATCGTTATCTGTGTTAGATAGTTAATACTGAATTTGTTCAAAAAAAAGGTAAGTGATACCGATTAGGAGGAAGGACGAGGTTATTGTGTTGTTGAGTTTGTTGGTGCAAGGTGGCATAAGGAAATCTGGATTTTCTTTCTTTTATTCTTGGAAAATCAAATTCTCCTATTGTCATAATCCTTCACCTAAGGTGAGATTGGAAAGTACGGCTTCTACAGGAAGTTGTAGCTCTTAAGAGGTTAGCCTTGTTTTTCTTTTCATCGGGGAACAAATCATATTATTCTGGCTGCACTTCTATTGAAATTGGGCTGAATTAGAGTTTGTTTTTCTCATTACTTATGTTGCTCTCAAGAAGGCTTTTCGCTTTAAGTCCCCGATTATTCATAAGGTTAGGATCATGAGTCTAATAAATCAAATCTAAATTATTTGAGAATTCAGGGTCATTAGATCTGACAATTTTGATCCAACCTGAACCTAACCTATATTTTGTGGGTTAGGGTCTTGATTATTGGTTCATCTATTTTTTTGGGTTGGGTTAAGGTAGATATCTAAACCCATGACCCAACCTGAAACCTGAAAATATATTTGTTAATAATAAAAAATAAAAATATTAATTCACATATATATATTATTATTATTTTCAGATCAAACTATACCTTAGCCTTAAGCCCAAGTGCAATTGGACTATCCAACCTTTAATAATATCACACAATCTTAACTAAAAAGACGGCCCAACCAGCTACATATCAAACAATGGACCTAACCAGACTTTAACATCATGTTGAAAACTCTAATGCTCTCGTCTTGTAGACTCACATCCTCTCTCTCTCTACGTTGTTGCTCATGTCTATGTCGCTCTTCATCTCTGTCCAAAGTTTAATTTTCTTATTCTCACTGTCATTACGTCCTCAAAAAGGTGAACACAAGTAGTGTATATATTTTTTGTAAGTAAAATCTTGATTATAGACCTCTTAGACACTATTTGTTTGAATGGGAAAATGAGGGGACGAGAAGAGAAATCTAACTTCCGCTCCCTTTTCTTTGTTTATGGACCGGGGAACAATTTATCACGGGAATATGTTCTTGTATCGTTCCCACACCATGAGTATACTTTCGTTCCCAACACATGGTACAGGAGTGACGATGGGATAGAGTTTAAGTTTTTAAAATTTTGAATTTTATAATAATGCTACTCCCACCGTTTTTTTTTGGAAACACGAAAGGAAATCCTCTATTTATTATTGGAAGAATTTACATAACAGAGTTCCCACAGAACTGCAGCGCCCACCCAGGCGGGGTATCGAAAAACCAACTGAATGTTCCTATGAAGACCGTACTTCACCAGAGCGTCTACAAGATCATTTTGTGATCTGGAAATATGTCTAATTTTGTAACTATCCCCCATCAATCATCTTTCTACATTTAAGTATCAAGGGCCTAAGAGGATGACACCTTGGACAATCTTGTATTAACGAAACCATCGACAAGGAATCTGACAGAAATAGACATTTCTAAAATTATGATTCTTTGAAACTTCAAGTGCTTCCATTAGTGCCTTCATTTCCGCTGTGATCACATCAGAGTTACCAACAGCTGCTGTAAATCCAATAAGCCACCGCCCCTCTGAGTTTTTGCACATGCCTCCAATCCCCGCCATGTTAGTTGAGGGATTTACTGCCCCATCAATGTGAAAGCAGCAACATCCTCCAGGTAAAGAGACGTGTCGTACTGGATTCTCTTCGAAGTCACCTAAATCGCGATTCTGCAACAGATCTCCTACACAAGGTAGCATCTCATGGAATTTCCATGCTCTTTTATTATGCGCCAAGGCTTTAATAATGATCTAAAAAGGTATAAAGCCAATGTTGTTATCAGTGAAGGTTTTCCGGTTTCTCCATTTCTAGAGGTGAAAGCAAATAGTTAGAAAAACAGACACGTAGTTGTAGTTAACATTAAATATAAAAGACCGAGAAACGTTCAAATGTATCCAATCATGAGGGTAGGAGCTGTAGAATCGATAACGGTCTGCGGCTATTACAATCCTATTCCAAATCTTCCTTGCAATCACACAGTCTCTGAGTACATGTATCAATGATTCCTCCTGTCTACAAAAACAACAAGAAGAATTATCTGTGAAACTCTTCTCCTCTGAATTAAATTAGTCATTAGACCATTATTCATTACTCTCCACATATGGAATTTCATCCGCTCCTGCACCTTAGCTTTCCATAGAGTCTTGAAGTCCTGTATAGAAGTTTGAGCAATCGTGTTATGTGGTATGCTATTATCAAATAACTTATAGGCTGATTTAACAGAATAGTCACCAGACGAGCTATATTTCCAGGAAATAAAATCATTTTCAGCATCAGGAATGACTCTCAGGTTCTCAAAATTTTCTTTCAGATTATTAGGGATCAGATGCATAAATTTGTTCCATTTCCATCCCTCTGAGGCATCCCAATATTTATCCACCGTTTCCTTGACTATACTGTCAGGAATAGGACCCCTAGCTACAGAGAGCATTGGTGCCTCTATAACCCAATTATCTGTCCAGAAATTAAGAATTTTACCATTGCTGAGAATCCACCGGGTACCCTTCTATACTAATGGGGCAACTTTTTGTATACCTTTCCATGTAGCTGAGCCTCTGGCAGACTCAAAATTCTTGTACCGCTTAATAAGAATATCATGGTGTACACTCTTACTGCTAGAGATTAACTTCCCAACAACTTTACCAAAACATGTTTTGTTCATCAGCCTAGAGTTCCTAAGGCCTAAGCCGCATACCGATCTACTCTTACAGAATTGGTTCCAAGGAATTGGATGAAACTTCCTAACATCTGCATTATGGCCCCATACAAAGTCCCTGCATAGCTTATCAATAGAATCACAAGTTTTATTTGGCACTTACTAACACTGCATTGCATGGACTGGGATGGAGGCAATGATACTTTTAACCAAATAGACCCTACCAGCCATAGATAAAGATGCTTCCTTCCAACCGGATAACCTATTAATTACCTTTTCCATGATCATATTATGTATGCAACCATTAGAATTGCCTTGCCTCATATAGACCCCAAGATACCTACCAAACTCATTTTTGGGGAATACCAGCTTCAAGGCTAATTATTCTAGCCTTCTCGCTGCTAACATTGATGGACATAAATAGGGATGACTTTTCAAAACTAACAACCTGACCAAAAGCTTGGCTAAAGTCATCAATACAACTACACACAGCCCTCACTTGTCTAGG
Source organism: Limonium bicolor (assembly GCA_023374045.1). Lineage (NCBI taxonomy): Eukaryota > Viridiplantae > Streptophyta > Magnoliopsida > Caryophyllales > Plumbaginaceae > Limonium > Limonium bicolor. Next base: position 5,300,587 of record CM041779.1, on the reverse strand, counting down.
GGTAGCCACACCAAATAACAACATGTCATCCGCAAAGAAACAATGAGACACTTCAGTGTCTCTTTTGCCAAAGTATAAAGGCCTCCATTCCTTTCTATCTACTGCAGCCTGTATGACTCGAGATAACCTTTCAAGACATAAAACAAAGATATAAGGGGATAAAGGATCCTCTTGTCTCACCCCTCTCCCAGCCATAAAGCAATTAGACAATCTCCCATTAATGGTAACTTGATAAGAGACCGTAGATATACAATGCATAATTAAACGTCTGAAAGAATCAGAAAGTTTTAAGCACCTCAACGTATCATTTATAAATCCCCAATCTAGCTGATCATAAGCTTTCGCAAGGTCCAGTTTCATGGCCATAAAGCCATCTCTAGACTTAGTTTGATGCATAAAATGAAATGCTTCCTGAACCAAGACTATATTATAAAAACTGCTACAGGAACAAAGCTAAATTTAAAAGGAGAAATCCAATTAGGTAGCAATGGTTTTAGACGATCAACAATGACTTTAGAGAGGATCTTGTACTAAACCTGACATAAAGATATAGGTCTAAATTGACTAATATTAATGGGGCAGTCAACTTTTGGGATAAGGGTCAAAATGGTTTTATTAATATCGGTGTTGAAAGAGCTGTTCCTAAAAGCATTCATAATGAACTCATATAAAGCAGGGCCAATTAAGTGCCAAAACTGCTAGAAGAAAGCAGCAAGAAATCCATCAACTCCAGGGGCCTTAAAAGCTTTCATGCTTTTCAGAGCCTTCAGAACTTCCTTGTTAGAAATCTCAACACATAAAGCAGCTAAATCATGTTCATCAATATCAGGAAAGGTGTGACCTTCTAGAGATTCCAACCTAACCGGTCTCTGCATAAAAAACTTTAAAAAATGCTCCTCAACCAGTCTGAAAATACTTCTCTCATCAGTAATCCATTCCCCCTCCTTGTTCTGAATTTTGGAAATTTTGTTTCTACCCCTCCTAATAATGGTTTTAGTATGCAAATATTTTATATTCTTGTCTCCCAATTTTATCCATTGGTCCCTAGATTTTTGATGCCATAACATCTCCTCTTTCAAGCCACAAATCTAATTCCCCTTTCAGCCTTCTTTCGAGCCCAATCAAATGAGCACCCCCATCCTTGTCAATTTCCCTCTGAATACCTTTGAGGCTAGCCAACAACCTCTTCTTCTCCCTTATAATATGGCCAAAAACCTCTCTATTCCCTGTTTGAAGAGACGATCTAAGGTGAGATAAAGACCCAATAGTATCAATGTTCTACATCCACTCATTAGCCACAAAGGGCCTAAACTCTCTATGTGAAAACCAAGCAGCCTAGAAACAAAAAATGCTCTCTCCAACACTCAAGCCTCGAGGAGGGTTCAGCCATAAACAAACAGGATCATGGTCAGAAAAAAATCTAGGAACAATATCAGCAGAGGCATCAGGATCTCCAACCAGGGGACGCAATAACCCTATCCAGTTTGGCTCGATGAATCCCATTAGTCCAAGTGAATTGCCCACCTTTAGACTCAATCTCCACCAAACCCTTCTCATTAACCAGTCTAATAACCTCCTATCTACCCCAAAGTTACTCCTAGAAGACATGTTCCTATCCTCAGAAAATAAAGTGGCGTTAAAATCCCCACCTAAGAGCCAACAAGCTCCACTGTTAGGCTGGATACAACTAAGTCTATGCCACATCTGATCTTTAACGGCCTGATTGGGACTACCATATAGCGCAGTGAACAAGAACTTTTTGCCCCCTGTACAAATTTCACTATGTACGAATTGAGTCTCAGAAGCGATAATATTAACCGATAGGGGGTTATTCCAAAGAACCCAAATCCCCACGCTACATCCCCTAGCTTCTTCCCTAAACCAGTTATCAAAATTCAACTTTTTACAGACCATTTCAGCCGTGGAGCCACTAACGCGAGGTTCAAGGATAACAAGAACCTCGGGGCAATGACCTCTTTTCCATTCCCTAGCAGCTCTGTGGAAACTTGGTTTTAAAGCACCCATAGCATTCCAGTATAAGAATTTCATCAATTTAAATTAAGAGAACAAATATATTGCTTAAACATGAATGTGGGGTTGGGGATCCCCATCATACACTAGATCTTCAGGACCATCCATGACTATTAGCAGCAAAATTAATCATAGAAACAATATCACCTGTTTTACTTTCTGCTTTATCAAAAGTCTTGACCCGAGCTAGGCTCTTGAGTCTATCAAAAGTCGAGAGACCACCATCCCCGAGTAGATTAGGCTGTTGACTGCCCGTCTGCGGCTGTTATTTCAACTGCTCCGCCTCCTTAGCCTTGTCATTATCCACCAACGCGTCAAATTTTGGTTTCCCATCACCCTTTTGGCTGACTCTAGGACTCGGATTTGATTTTCCTTTCCCTCTGCTCTTGATTAGGTTTCGCCACTTGGGGATCATCCAGTCCCCGTAATCCTCAGTCACATATACCGTGGAATCATACTTTGATTCTTGAACCAATTTAACACCTTCAGCTTGTAGGACTCAATCTTCCGACGGATTGAAAGGGCATTCCGTATCCTTGTGCCCATAACATCCACATGTAAAGGTCACCAAATGAAGCCCTTCGTACTCAATCTTCATGACCCGTCTTCTGAACTTATACTTCGTAAGCAAGGGCTTCGTCATATCCACTTTGACGGCAACCCTCGCCAGCCTTGCTTTACCGACGTCGGCCGCCGTAAGATCCACTTTCTTGGCATTACCCACTCTTGAACCCAACAATCTGAGGAACTCTTCGTTATAGTATTCGTTAGGCAAATAAGGAAACCTAACGAGTACTTCCAAACTAGACAACGCTTTCAAGTTTGGGTTAAAGTTTGACCTCGATCTTCTAATAGTCAAATAATGATCAAGTATTAGCCACGGTCCTTCCGTGAGCACCAACTGGAGATCATCAAAATTGGTAAATGAAATTGTTGGTGTTTTTAATTAATAACTTTGTGTTACATACTGTGTCTGAGTTACACACACACAGTAATCTGAAGTCTAAAGAATATCGAGGAATGAAGATCACACTTTAAGAGAATCTCTGTTGAAGAGATTTTAGGGAAGTTTTAAATCTGTTACTTAATGAATATGAAATCTTAACAGATTTTATATATTTGTGATAAAAATGTTTTGTTTATCTTTTTTAAGATTAGGTTTTAGTAATATTGAGCATGTATAAGTAATATTGCTGTTTGTAGCAAAATTATGTTTTTCCATCAGAGAGAAAATAGAGATTGAAAGAGAGCTTTTGTGAGAACTTGTAAAATTACTAGGTTGAGGAAGCATCTAGTATTGTTACGTGCAAACACTTGGAGAGCATGTTCTCCTTGCAGATATAGTTAGTATCGTGGTTAAAACGTGTCAATGAAGTGAGGATTCATGTGATTTTAAGTCTCTATTTTTAACTTTCTGTTTTCTGGGTTGCTTAGTCCATAGTCAGCCTGTTACTCAAATTCCATGTTCGTTTTGAGTAACAACCTCACAAAGAACTATCATTGCAAGTACCTTCGATTGGTATCAGAGCAAGGTTTCCTTTTTTTCCTCTGGAAAATTAGAAGAGAAATATTCTAAGGGTGGCCAACATGGGTTCTTATAATGTCAAAGCACCGAAGCTCACTAAGTTCTATTATGCTTCCTGGTGTGAACAGATGGGACATCAACTGATGTCGATTGACTATGATCTGTGGATAGTTGTGACAAAAGTGATCTAGTTCCACAAATTACAGAAGGATGAGTATCCAAGCCAAAGGAAAAGAAGAATTGGAATGAAAATGACAAGAAGCTACTCAGTAAGAACAAACAGGCGTTGAGAGTAATAGTGTCTTCACTAACAGAGGGGGACCAACAGAAAGTGCTAGGCATACAGACCGCTAAAGAAGTTTGGAGTTTCCTTAAAGTTGCTTATGAAGGAACTGATTCAGTCAGAAAGGCAAAAGGAAAACAGTACAGGAGACAATTTGATAATTTCAGGATGCTGGACGGTGAGTCTATTACTCAGACTCTTGGGAAATCCGACAAGATCTTATATGACATTAAGACTGTGGGTGTTACACTGGATAACATCACCGTCAATGAAAGTTGCCTTGATAGTCTTGGAAAAGATTGGTTGCACTACACAACCTTGCTGGAAACAACCAAGGACTTATCAAAAATGTCACTTGAAGAGTTAGGATCTGAGTTGATGGTCTATGAAGGTAAGATGAAAGGGGCTACGTCTTCTTCGACTGCAGGCAAAGACTTAGCTTTAAAATCCCGCAAAAGCACTGAGGAGACAGATGAGGATGAGATGGATGAAGAAGAGGAGATTACCGTGATAACCAATGGTATTCGAAGAAGGGTCCAATAATCGGTTTCAGGTGCAACAAACCTGGACATGAGGTCAAAAATTGCTCGTCTGTTGCTACAGCCTGGGGAGATGATGGCTTAGGTACAGACTCAGAACTTGAAAACGAGGATCAAGCGTGTATGATGGCAATTGCTCAAGTAGATGAGTCACATATGGACACCGAATTTTGTCTTATGGCAACAGAAAAGTGAAAAAAGGCTCTCCCGAGTAGTGAGGTTAGTTTGGTTCATGTGCAAGAGTCTTTTGAGTCCTTGATAAAGCAACAAATGTTTGATCTCTTATATGAAACTATGCTAAAATTAGAATTACAAAAACTTGAGTATGAAGATAAAATAGTTAAGTTAGAAGGGAAGATAAGAGAACTCGAAAATTTTGCTGATTCAGAAACAACAGACAGCTCACAAGATACAGGTATTAAATTTATAGGTCCATTGGTCTCTAGAGTTGCTACTCTACCAAATTGGGCACTGTTGGGAAAATTACAAACATGAGTAATTAAACCTAGCTAAACGGGCAAGTGCACCCAATTCGTTGAAATGTAAAAAGTGTCGTATCCACAAAGAAATTGGTTTCTAAATCCCAAGCTTCGGTACTTTAGTAAAAATGCAAATAAAAACAATAAACGGGGATTTAGCCAGAGGCAAGCTTAGTTGTTTGTAAACGGAAAAACAATCAAACAGTAAACTATTTGTTTGATGGAATGAGTGGAAAAGTACCCTAGGATAGTGGGGAATCACCTAAATCACACAAAGAATCTTATAACCATAACTCATTATCTCATTATCTATTAGAGTTCAATTCATGAATCCCCAAATCATGGGAAACCCAATTCTTACCTAATTAGTCAAACCTCTTAATTAAAGGAGGTTTAAGTCACTAAGTAGCATTAAGTAAAAACTCTTAAATAATAGCCTTAAGATTTTACCCCCAAAATCAAGAAAGCAAAAGTTAGGGTTTATCCCCCTTTTGGTTTAGTTCCAAACTCAAACTCAAATGTTGAATGAAACCACCTTAAATGCCATAGTTTATCAAATTAGAGCATTAATTGATATTGAAGGAGATAAAAATGAGAGCATTCAATGAGTTAGGTCACAAGCATTAAATGTGAAATATTAGGGTCAAACCCCATCCTAGGATACAAAATGGGACTACTCAACCATTGAAAAGGAAAGAGAAGGGAAAAGAGGGATTTAGCCAGTAGAGGAGCTTTGGAGCTTCAATGGAGGTATATTTCTTCACTTTCTTCTTCCTCCTCTTCTTCTCTTCTTTTCTCCTTCTTGGCCGCCTCTCTCTCCTCTCTTTCTGGCTGGAGTCGTGTGGAATAAGTGATTAGGATAGATGCCCCCAAATCTAGTGCTTTAAAACACAAAACTGGGCAATTTTCCGTATGACCGACCTTGCCAAGGTCGGTCTCGTGGGTCGGTCGGACTTTCTGGTGAGGGAAGCAATTTCGGAACTCCCCCACACTTATCTATTTGCTTGTCCTCAAGCAAAATTATCTAGGAACCCACAACAAGAAGGAACATTTTAAAGCAAGCAAGTGTCTAGATGAATTCTTGGATTCAAGTGAGCAAAATTTGTGAAAAAACTCAAGAGGAGTGCAACCAACCTTCTTATGGTGATGTGGGTGTGCTTAGGGCAAATAAAAATATGGAGTTTCGGGGTATCATTTAGAGTGCTTCCAAGTTCTTACAGATTATGGAACTTGGAGAACTTTTACCATGGCCAACTTCTCTCAAGAATGGGCATTAAGGAAAAACAAAAGGAAAAATAGATATTTGCATTTGATTCACTTTTGCAACAAGAGATGAGAAGAAGATGTTTTGGCATTTTGCCTTGCTTTAATGAATACTCAACTCTCATTTGTTGGTTACCTATGGTGTCTCTCAAGTTCCTTTTTAAATTGTCACTAGGAAGCACCCCTTAGCAATCCCTAGATGAGAAGATAGAAAGAACCCCTAAGCAATAAAAGTTCACCAAGATAGGGACTTACGGTTGCACCACAAATAAATGCTCCTCAATAGAGAACTTTTGAATAATTTGGTGGAAATTCCAAGAATTCATGGAAAAACTTGCTTACTATAAATGTAACTTCTACATGGAAGCTATAGATATGCATGAGGAGATTGAGTAGTGCGCCAAAAAGAAAAGGTCGTCTCCCCCACACTTGAATGGGATAATGTCCTCATTGTTCAAAGTATAACTCAAGGGGAAAAATAGAAGACCTTTTCGAAGCACTAAGCATAGAGTAGACAAAAGTGTAATGCATTGTGTAAATGTTAGAGAGTTTGAGAACTAGTACTCCCCTAATAAAGATGAGTTGTTGGCGGGGTCCCCCACACTTTCTAGTGTCCAGGGTCGTTGAAGCACTCGCTCCGACGGTAAGAGTCGGAGACTGTTGAAAAAATTCATAAGAGTTCCTCTGGAATTCGTCCTAACTCATCCTTGAGGAGTTCTTGTGTTTGAAGTGTATAGATCGACACTGCATAGCCAAAAAGAAAATAGGCGCAAAAGTGATTCCGAAGAATACTAAAAAAGGCCATAGTTAGATACCAAAAGGGGACTCATCTATGAGTCCCAAACTAAAATATTTGAAAATGCAGTAAGTACCGGAGTTAAAGATAAAGTACTACAAGCGAAAGTGAGAAATTTAAATGACAGAAATGTAAATGAGAGTCAAAGATAAATAAAAGTGCAAATAAACGATGAAACGAAAGGGAAAACAAAAAGAAGTTAAAGAGAGATAGCATAAGTGATTGGGAATTAACATTTAAGAGCAATGAAGAACAAAATAAACGGTGCATTTCTAGAAATTTTTTGGCATAGTCTCCCCTGTTTTTCTTCTCTTCCCTAGTTCTAAGAACCTCCACAAAATCACCCAATAAGGTCACCAACAGGACAAGGGGGACTTAAATGAAACACATCGTTCCATCTCTGTTTTTTTTTTTTAATTTTGACCCGACCGACCCTTCCAAGGCCGGTCTCAGGGTCGGTGTCCCAAAGGCAGTAGCCGAAAGTTCAGAAATTTTTGACCCGACCGACCTTGCCAAGATCGGTTGCAAGGTCAGTCGAAGTCAGAATGTAGCGGGTTTGAAAATTTTGACTTGACCGACCCTCCCAAGGTCAGTCCTTGGGCCGGTTAAAGTCAGTAGCTTCTGGTTTTGCAAAAATTGGACCGACCGACCCTACCAAGGTCGGCCCTAGGGTCGGTCCAGACCAGAATCTCCCCAAAATTTTTGTTTTCTTGCCCAAAACACTTATCATCATTCACAAGCAGATCCAACACACAAGAATAACCAGAAACACACGATAATGAAAGCATGAAATAAGCAACTAATTGACATAACTGAAATAAGAAAATAATGCAAGGTAAAGAGGGAAATAGTCCGGGTTGCCTCCTGGAAAGCCACCCGTCTTTTTAAGGTCTTTGGATAGACCATAGTAAGGGTTAGAAGGAACCTGGAGGGTGATTGTGTGGAGGAGATCCGAAACACGAATTGAATCCCCACTTGGATGCATGTTTACCTTTTTCTCTTTCCCGGTCCTCTTTTTCTCTTCATCAAGAGTTAATGGTGGTTCATCTTTGATGGTCATCCCTTCTAGCAGAGTGATGAAGAGAAGTGAAGGATATGAATGAGGCTGAGATTCCTTCTCCACAACCTTGACTGTAGGCACTTTGCTGTTTTGAGATCTCCCCGCCGTGAAGACCAATCTCTCATCATAGGCTTGCAATGTGATGGTCTTCTTAGCAACTGCGATCTGAGCATCGGCGGTGGCGAGGAAGGGTCGACCAAGGATGAGTGGAGTGGTGGAGTTTTTGTCGATGTCCAAAATGACAAAATCGCATGGGAAGTATAGATGCTCCACCTTGATGAGCACGTCCTCCACCACTCCATTTGGGTAGACCATTGACCCATCGACCAGTTAAAGGACCATCTTGTTCTTCTTCAATTCACAAATCCCTAGCCTCTTGAAGGTGTAGAGAGGCATCAAATTGATGGAAGCACCTAGATCACAAAGAGAGTGTTGAAAGAAGGTGTTACCAATCATTACTGGGATGGTGAAGCTGACTGGATTGCTGCATTTCGACGGTAATGGTTGTTTGAGAATAGCAGAGCAAGCCTCATTAAGTTGGATGGTGCCGACTTCAGTCAACTTTTTTTTGTTGGAGATGAGGTGCTTAAGAAATTTAGCATAGTTTGGCATCTTGGCAATGAGGTCTACAAAAGGAATGTTGACATTTAATTGCTTCAGCATCGCCAGAAACTTCCCATACTCTGCATTAAATTTCTGTTTCTTGACTCGGTTGGGAAAAGGGTAAAGGCGGTTCATATGGAGAAGGTTTTGAAGTGGATTGGGTTGTAGGAGTGCTTTGAGAAGCTTTCTCTAATGGGAATTCAGTCCCTTCTCCATCATCCTTCTTGAATTCACGTGATTCTTGCGGGGTTTGGGGCTCTTTTGTCTGTTTGCCACTCCTCAAGGTGATAGCTTTCGCCCCTTCCTCATTATCATCCAACTTGGTTTTTTCCTTTTCATAATTATCAAGAAGCCTCTCTAGGTGCTCCCTCTCATACTGAAGATTGTGCTCACAAATTCTTGAAGAAGATTCAAGTTGGGCTATCTTTCTTTCCGACGCTTCAATAGACATTGCCCATCCTTGGTGAAGAGGGTGAATTTTAGGGGCCTCAATCACATTCACCTCCCCAACATCTTCTTCAAGACTTCCTCTCACAAAGATAACCTTGAGTTGCTCTTTCGGGTTGGGCATTGGTTGACTAGGAAAGGTGCCAGGAGGCCTTTGGGCAAGCTGCTGAGAAATTCGCTCAAGCTGTCCCTCAACTCTCTTGTTGGTGGCCTCTTAACTAGCCTTGAACGAGTCAAACTCTGCTTCCTTAGTTTGCACAACCGAGACAAGATTCTTCATCATGTCTCTCAACTCTGTGTTTGGATCTATAGGGGGAGAAGGGGGTTGTTGTTGTTGAAAGCCCGGAGGTGGCCCTTGTGACCAGTACCCCATAGGATGGTTGGAAGCATTGCTTGATCCCCCTTGGGTTTGGTCATTGGTCCTCCATGAGAAGTTTGGATGGTTCCTCCAAGGGGCATTTTGTTGATTGTAGTTGTATCCGGGGCGGTTGCCTACAAAGTTTACATCCTCATGTGGATCAACGTAAGCTTTGTGTTCGCAAAAATGGGTCTCGTGAGGACCTGCACAAATTGCACACCCCTCTTGGATTAAAGTAGATGCAGATGGAGATGATGATGAAGAAGAAGCTATAGACTTTGTTGTTTCCTTTTGAGCTATAGCTAGCTTCTCCACCATCTTGGTGAGTGAAGATAGCTGAGCGGAAAGATGGTCAGTGGGCTCAACATGTAGGAGACCCGCTGCTCGTGGTGCTCTTCCCTTAGGCTTAGACCATTGCCTTATGTTACTAGTCAACACCTCTAGGAGTTCCATCCCCTCTTGAGGTGACTTAGTCATGAAGCTTCCTCCAGCTGAGGAGTTCACAAGGAGCCTATTCGAATCGTCGAGACCATTGAAAAATGATAGACATAATGATTGGTCATCCAAGCCGTGGTGGGAGCAATTCATCAACATGTATTTGAATCGGTCCCATGCATCGTATAACGTCTCTCCCGGCTCTTGGCAAAAAGTATTAATTTCTCCAATTAATTGCCTCGTTCTACTTGTGGGGTAATACTTGGCAAGAAATTTTTGAGCCATTTGTGCCCAAGTGTGGATTGACTTTGACGGTAAGCTCCTATACCATTTTGATGCAGCGTCGGACAATGAGTGAGGGAAGAGCTGCAAGCGTATTCTCTCATTAACTCTTTCAGCTTTACCAAATGAGTTGCAAAATTCAAGGAAGAGACTTAGTTGATTTGGATCTTCATCAGGATTTGCTTCACTGAATTTTCCTAAGTCCCGGACAACAGTGATGTAGTGGGTCTTGAATACCCATTGTCCGGCTTCTTGAAGTGAAATACCCCAAACTTAAATATAAGGATTAAAATTAATCTAATACGTATTTAAGGGCCTAATGGTACCTAATTAAAATTGGTAAGGAGAAATAAATCCAAAAGAAATAAAGAAACGCTTAAAAAGGCGAAAAATGCTAAATAAGCGTTAAATGACCATAGGAGGTATGAGGCCTCGGTTAGCGTATTATACGGATCCTAAATGTTTAATAAGACCTAAATAATATATGGGAACAACTCCCGAAGAAAACGGATCCAAATAATGAATTAAAACGCTAATAGAGCTTTAGAGCACGTTTTTTGAGAAAACCCGAAAACGTGACTTTAAGTGGTCAAACGGACCCGTAAAAATTATAAATAATTAAATAATAATTATTAAGCATTTATGGGAGCTTAATAGTTAATAAAAATAATTAAACGAGGAAATTCCGGAAAACGGGCCCGGTTAGTGAATAGTACCGAAACCGGGTAAAATAACGAGCGTTCTCTGCAAAAGACGAAAAACGCTCCAGCTAGTATACTGAAAGGGGGCCGGTTTTTAAAGGGTTAAATAACCCCTCACACACACACATGTAACTAGTTAACAAATAAGTAAATCATAAAGCAAAAAGTAAAAGTACAAAAGCAAAATAACTCTCTCTCACCTCTCATTCCCACCTTTCCCTCTTCTCTCTCCCATTTCTCCCTCTCTCACCGTCTCCCTCCTTCCTCTCTCTGCTGGGTGCGATTTTTGGAGCTTCTCCAACAACAACAATGGCTTCTCCTCTTTCTCCACATGCTCCATCCTCATGTAAGCTCCAAATGTAAAAATAATTACATATTTGTAATCCCCTCATTCTCCTCTACATTTCCCTCCTTCCAAAATTCGAAAAGGATGAGTTTCATCTCCATGGGGTTTCCCCATTTGAAGAGAAAAACACACCATTATGGAGCTTGGAGTCTCCTCTTTCCAACAAGGTAAAAATCTCCATGAAAACCTTAAGTTTCTTCATCTCCTTTGGTAGCCGATTTTTGGCTTTTGTAATGCCTTGTTTTCTCTCTCTCTTTTGAGCATAATATCAATCCTGCAATGGTGGTGGATTCACCTTCTTGAACCAAGGGCTAAAACCCCTCCTAAAACACTCCAAAGGTAAACCCTAGAATTTTTATTTTGAACACTTCAATGAACTAGTGTTAATTTAAGGGTTAGTAGTTTAATTACAATTGTTTTGTGTGTTTGGATGATGGGAATGAAGTTTGGCAACTCCATTCCCCCACATGGCCGATTTGGGCAATAAAGAAAGAAGAGGAGGATTGGAAAAAAGGAATGAAGGAATTATAAGCTCAAGGTAAGAGCTCTTTACTAATGTTAAATTTTAGTGCATTAGAGTAGTGGGAATTGGTAAACCAATCTAAAGAACCCAAATAATGTATTAGTAAGTAATTGTGGAAGTTTGAGTAATTGTGCAATAGTATGTGAATTGTAGGCCTTGGAGCCAAATGGTTGTGTATGAGTATTAGTATTGATGTTTGATGGAGTATTGGTGTATTGGGATGGATTTATATTTGCTTAATTGCTGGTAGGACCCTTGTATGGGTGTGGCTAGTTTAGGAATGAATTTGGTGAGAAATTGGTATGTGTGGCCAAGTAAGAAAAGTAGATGAACTATGGCCAAATTTTGGTAGGAATATGTACATGTATGGAAGACTTGGTGAATGGGAAAACCAAGGTGTGTATTGGAGGTAGTAGAGATGTTTAATGACCATGGAATGGTGTTTGAAATATGGGAATAATAGGGTATAAATCTGTAGCAAGAGGTGTTGGATTGCCTTGGAGAAACTAGGAAGAACTAGAGTATAAGACTTGGTAAAATGAATGTTGGACTTGGGTATAGATGGTGCAATTGCTTGGAAATGAATTGGCATGGTAAGGTAATGTACTTGGAATGCAAGGAATGGCATTGGTTGAGAAAGTATTGGATGGTAAAGTTGAGTTTAAAAATCTGTAGCATGAGTAAAACAAAAACTGTTACAAGTGTTGGAAAAGAAGTTAGGTAATTGTGTAAGTTGATTGATGGATTAAGAAATGGGATTGGGGGATGAGTTAAGGCATTTTAGGAAGCCTAAATGGTGCTAAAACATGTGGGATTACATGTAGGAAGATTGGGGAAGCAATGGGTAAAGTTTAGAACTGAAAACAGAAATAAAAATGCAATTACTGGACTGGACCTACCTTGGGACCGAACTTGCAAGGTCGCTCGAGACCAGATTTACAAAGGACGGAAACCTTCTGGAATGGACCGACCTTGGGACCCGAAAATTTTGTCTGACCCCGACACTTGCAAGGTCGGTCGGCCAGAAGAATTTCCCTTAATGTAACCTACTGGAATGGACCGACCTTGCGACCGGACTTGCAAGGTCGGTCGACTCAAAATTTTCCCGTCTTGTAACCTACTGGAATGGACTGACCTTGCGACCGGACTTGCAAGGTCGGTCGGGCTAAATTTTTCGTCGCGTAACTCACTGGAATGGACCGACCTTGGGACCGGACTTGAAAGGTCGGTCGGCCCTGTAACTTTCCAGCGTAATTCCTTACTGACTTCGACCGACCTTGGGACCGACCCTGGGTAAGGTCGGTCGAGTCACAAAAAAAAATTTATTAAATGTAAATTAAATAATAATGTATATATATATATGTATGTATACCCACATATACATATGTACATATATGTAAGTATACCAATGTTAAGTAAGGAAGTAAACTTAAAGAAAGTAAACAATATGTAAGTATAAGAACTTCAAAGCCTTAATAAGCAAGAATTAGTAAACGTAAGAGTAATCGAGTTAAGCTAATGATAGTTAGGCTAATCATTCAATTGTATGTATATTATAGGATTTGAATTGTGAACACCCGAGGAACGTCGGATACAAGTACAACGGTGAACGGTATGATTTCTTCATGCCCTGTATCCTAATCTAGTTACCCCGATTTGTGTGCTTATTTGACCACCTAATAAGATAAATGCATGAATCGGACTATATTGCACTTACTTGTGCTTGTTTACATTGTTCTCGATATTTGTCTTGAACAATAGTTTGTATAATTCATGAAACATATGAATGATGATGATGTGTAATCGTACCTTGTAGTGTACTTGTATATTGTATAGTATTTGCATGGATGTGTATAAGAATAATGTATTTGTGTATGTGGTTGGATGTTGACTTCTACTAATTCCTAACTACCTAACTCCTAACTTAAGTGAGTAAATTGGAATGAGTAGAAGTCCGATATAGCTTCGGCCACGCGTGAGGATGCGGAGTCACAAGAGGTTGGCTGCAATTCCTGGCTCTTAAGTTGGTCCACGGCCCAAACCCCTTAAATGGGTAGCATCCCGGATTGGTGAGTCAAGTAAATCCCGGTGGTGGGACGGAGTAGTCCCCAGGCCGGAGGTCCCGACGACTTAACATGAGTAAGAGTAAGAGTAAGTAAGTATGGATCCGTAAGTATGTATGAGTATGAGTATGTATGCGTAAGTACCGTGGAATGAGTAAAAGAGTAATCTCCACCCGATTAACCCGGGTGGACAAATGGAGCTAACAAAGTATTGGACATTGTATATGTATTGTGTATGGATTGAGTATGTAATGAGTATGTATTGTGCGTGTATCGTGAATGTGTATTTCGGAAGAAGGTAAGTAAGTATTGTTGGATTTGTACAACTTCTTGGTATGTGTTGGAGTGTATACGTGTGTTCCTTGTGTAAGTATTATAGTATTGTATATAAGAGCATGTATGCATGTATGTTTGAATGAAAATGGACTGCATGTATTCGACCAAGTGGTCGGCGTACCCTCACTAGTACGCGGGGTATGCGGTTATCATATGCAGCCAAAGTTGACCCCCTAGGGGGAACGTTTTTAGTGTGCAGGTACCTAAAGCGGATACGGTCAAGGTAAGAGACCGGTGGCACGTCTTTGTATTTAGGAAGTAGGTAGTTTGTGAGGAATGGGTAGTAGATAAACTCTTAGTGAGTATGGATGAACTTGGGAGAAGCATTGTATTTGATTTGGAACCTAGTAAACTCGGTATGTGGATTATGTTGTATCGAACTTGAAGCATTGTAATGGACGGGAAGTTTTAGTATTTGATTTGGTAATTGGAGTATGTATGGTAAGTGTGTAGTACTCGGATATTCCGGTCCATCAGACCGATGCTGTATGTAGTAGTAGTAGCCTTGTTAGTCACGTGGGTGGCTAATGACATTGTATCACCCACTGTATGTAAGTATGTATCCGCTGTGTGAATCTGGATGTACGAGGAGATTGGACGGTAATGACAGTAATAAAGGTAGGGGTGTTACAAAAAGTGGTATCAGAGCGAAGTATCACTCTGATGACTGGAAATACCGAGTTTAGGAAATACCGAGTTAGGATTTAGAAGCTTAGGGCTAAGGGCTGAGTGTTAGCATTAGAGATACGCTAGTTAGGAACTACCGGTGAGTACCGGATACCTACAATACCAGACCCGCCCTCCACAAATCCCTTGGTATAACTTGGGAAAGTACGCCAGAGAGATGGAAAGTCCTCTCATACTCGGGAAAACCCGATCTGGCAGTAATGAGTTATTCCTACAAGAGGAAAGAACCTGACATATAGTAAATTCCAAGAAATGGAAGACCCGGTGATGGACCCCGGATGAGCAATAATACCCGCACTTAATAGCGGTGGAATGAGCACTCCAACCACTAGGAGGCTGCAACTTACAACAGCATGGGGCGACGTGCTTAGCAGTCGCGAAACCTATCTAACCAACCAGCAGCAGGAGGAAGCACTAACCGCGCAACGAAACGGAAAAGGAGCAGTAATGGAACCCGAGACACAAGTCTGCGGGACAACATTAATAGCCAAGCAACACCACCAACGGTATGCCAGCTGGCTACGCACATAAACAGGAGTGATTGACTCCAAAACTACAACGCCAAAAAGGTTACAATACCTGGCCAACATAGCTCAGACAGCTACAAGGACATTCACGAGATATAATTCGACAGGACTACAGTCGTAGTGCCTAAACCAACTCAGGCTCAGTAACCACAACAAATGTGTGGGAATGAGCAACAAGGAAGATCACAACCAAATCAAAAGGGAATCTCCAAGGATTGGAGAAATACCCAGAACTAGACAGCCATGTCCATATCACTGAGGAGCTACTTAAAGGATCGAGTATTCTAAAACATAAATCAACGCTTCAAAGGAAGAGTCGACAAGACTACCAAATACGAGTGGAAACCATGCCATGACCGGTGTAGGTTTACCCAAAAACCACCAGTACCACGCACTTGCCACGGCAAGTGCAGTAATAATAGGATCATTCAGGAGGACTTTTAACACACCACAGGTACATAGTAATGTACCGTGACAACCATGAAGCAACTACAGGAATAAACATCCTAAAAACTGGAGGAATGAAACTATGGAAAGGCCTGACGGCCTGACCCCTGCATTCAGAACACGCCAGTCAGCGGGAAGCTGGGCTTGGTCAAAATTTCGAACATGGCTGTGCCATGAAGAACTTCTTTTAACACCGCGCCATGATTTTAAAACCCAAAATTTTTCTTTCAAATCACAACCTTTCTTTTAAACCTTGGATTTTAAAAACCAAACCAACAAAATTACGGTGAGTATCATGGAATGATACAAGAGGAGTTGACAATAGAATACTTCACTTAGGCGTGTGACGAACACTACGAGTGTACCCAATTACGGGATGTGGGACAACCGCACTCCGAAGGAGCTTGCGGGCCTGACATATAGTTAGGTAAGTGGTAACGTATCAACATGGTACCCCACGTATGTATACATGTAGTATACGACACACGGGGAGTAGCCAGCTCCGTTCTACGGACCATCAGTAAGTTCAAACCAGAACAACTGGGCACCTCAGACAACTCAGCATAAAGGAACTCAGAAAATCCATCTGAAGGTAAGGAGTAAGAACTAGAAAGTGCAAAGAGCACAGACTAATAAGTATAGACATCGGATATGTCTCAGAGATATCAAGCAAATATATGATAGCTGGAAAGTACACCTGGCCTGACACAGTAAGGCAACTGCCTAAACGTGAACACCACAATGCTCGGCAAACGGGACAAAACTCCCAAGAGCAGTCACAAGATTACCATAAAGTAAAACCCATCATTGAAGGGAATATTAAACCTAGTCGCAAGCGCTAGGAGCAAAAATAAACGGTCTACCCAATGACGGGAGACGTTATAACCCAAAAGGGGAATAAATCAAATACAATACCACAAGGCGGTATAGTAAACTCAACATACCATAAACGTTAGCCGGATGTAACGGCGTGAACCAATAACACCCAGGAGCAATCCTTGAAGGGTGTCTAAGTTAACAACAGTCTAATGAGGCGTCATGATAAGAGTACAGGAGCTAGGACGAACACTCGGTTAGGACACCGAAGGGATTTCGCATAACGGGAAATACCCTAAATTACTAGAAGGCACGGATTAACACTAGATTGCCTAAAGGGCCTCCTATGAACGGAAGCGTGATGTCACGACTTACCATGGAGCCCAGCGATACCTCCAACCAATGGGCTATACAAGGAGTGGAAACATGTATAAGCAGCTTGCAAAGAGCATAGCTCGCAGCAATTCGGCTTAAAAGCCATCAACCAACTACGTTATGTAAACCTTAACGGTTGCATAACCCACACCATTTGAGAGCAAGACTTACAAGAGATATTATCTCATACGACAAGAAATCAACAACTGGACCATCAGTTCAAAACCAACATCCTGAGTGGCTTAGAGTAATGGCCATCTCAGTGTCACTGTCACTAGAGCACCAGCCTAGTATACAGTTGACAAGCTCGTAAGTAACCTTCATGCCCTCTGTAGAAATGATAACACAGAGGCATAGGAATCGTTATAATGCCAACAATGGCCTAGTCCACACTTGGACACTACGAGAAACCCAAGGGAAGGTACCCCTCGTTAGCCAAAGACCACCAATGTGGTGAAGATGTGAACCCTTGGAAAGGCTCCCATCTATTATAATAGTAAAGCCTACGCTTATAAATATTACCAAGAGGCGATGGAATAAGGAAATGAGATTTCCAAACCATCACGACTTAAGGAGCAAGCATACACCATATGCACCTAAGCATGTGTGAACCATTGTATAAACACCAACATGGTGAACCTCGTCATGAGGTCTATGAGTGGAAACAAACCCCCTCAACAAGAACCCTCATTTACCAATGACAGAGTACTCCTCAATTGGAGAACGGGACCAGAAAAACCCTTGAAGTTTCTTGGGATGTCCCGGTGATGTACTTACCAAAATAAATTGCACAGCTAGAGCCTATGATCAATGCTCAGCACTAAGGAGACAGTAATTGTCAAAAACAAATAATGTGAGTGCACATTGCACACCATGAATAACCGGCGCTCAAGAGAGCTTGTAAACCGATAAACCACTTCATCCTTGTTCAACCAAGACATTTGACAGACTATATCTTGAATGAGGAAGTAATGTGAGGTAAGCTGACCTACACACGAAACCTAAATTGAGATAAAACATCCCCACAATGGGAATATAATAGTATTACAGTATGCTACGACAACCGTCATACACACGAACATTGGAAACCCCAGGGTATTCACACCATAAGGGAATGGTGCCAATGACAATGACAATGAGTAAAGAGAAACTATCACAGTAACAGAAACAGTAAAAACAACGTGGTATAATGAGTAAGAATACGGTGCGCAACAAGCGACCGATATGAGGAAGTAGCAGATAATGACACGGAGCATAAGTACGAGATAACAGGCATAAATATCCTTTCCTATCACATAAGTGACTTACGGTCAAGCGTTTACGTCTCTGCACTCTGTATGACTGAGTGTTTTGGTATTGCACTTGTGCAGCTAATGATCTAATGGGATGACTAAGGATATGGAGAATGTAAACCGTAGTAACCCCTTCTTTTCACCAACGAATATGACATAAGCCAGTTAAGCAAGCTTGGGAACAGACCGTGCGGCCTAAGGCCAAAGAAGCACGAAGAGTGTGAAACACACTAACACTCACAAATGCGAATTCCATTAGAATAAAAAGGTGAAAGGAGACTTTAGAAAGTCACTAGGCCCGAAGCATATCAATGCAAGGTCATACAAGTAAAGAACACTTGTACTGAACCAGAATAACTGGTGTAATCTGGAAGCTATTGATAACAGAGGAAGCACTACAGTTAAGTGGTGACTTAACCTCGCCCGATAATAAGTCGGAGGAGCTCAGTGAATAATCACGGGAGTACGAATAGTATACATAATAGTTTGCCAGAGAGCTAGCTATAAATCTTAAACTCATTGAGTTCAAACAGCGGTAAAAGAATACCACACTGTTAGTACACCTTATTCCCACAACGAAGGGACAAAGAGGCGATGAGTAGCACATTTGGAATAACCAAAGAGCAACAAAGTACTAAGATTAGCAGGGTCGCGCAGCAGAAGCTAGTGGGCCCTAGCTAGGAGATAATGTACCTAATAAGTATAGTAGAATGGCTATTAATGCCTTGAAGCCGGTTAGGCTGGAACCGAATTAATTACGAGTTAAATAAACTCATATAGGAATTCTTGGTGCAAAGACTAAACCATTGGTATGGTTAAGACCCTTTGACCAGAGCATAGTATATAGTATACCGTAGTGAAGCTAAACGCTTCGGATTGCCCGAATTAAATAACCAATGTTTAATATTAACATATGAGAGATTACGTGGGCGTAATCCCTTTTAAGGGGGGTAGAGCGAAAACCGCTTAATGCAAGTTTTATAAATAAAACACATAAAACTATAATGTGCATAGCACAAATGAGAATTGATTCGATGAGTGGTACTTACGTTATAAAACTACGTATTCATTCATAGTGAAATTGTGGTAACTAAGCATTAGACATGCAAATACCATAGGGCGAATATACCCATCTTGTAACCCAGTGTAAGAGTATTAGCAAAGAATAGTAATGAATAGTGGACGGAGCTCCACAAGTATTGTAACCCTTAAGGAAGTAGTACGAATGGATTAAGAGTAGTAGAGGAATGTAGCCATGAGTAGTGTATTCGTAAGTACGTCATTTGAAGTGAATTGAGAACAACTGAATTTCAGAAGTACTGTAGTCCTTAGCAAGAATATTTGAGATGAAGGAGAGTAGTGAATGGAAGTAGTAACAGTCGATGAAGTGAGCATTTAGGTATTGAACCACAGAGTAAAGCATTTGGGAAGTAGAGTGAGGACGATCGATGGACTGATTCCATCCTTTGGAGATGTATGAATTCGTAATCACGACTAGAAGAGTAAAAAGATAGAAAATGAAAACAACCAAATTATTTGCTTGTTGAAACTGACGTGGGAAGTCAAACTTGGTCCTGATCAGATCAAGGGAAACCGAACACAAATTGGGGTGGAAAGATATTTCAACACTGATGCTGATCACATCAGGGTCGAATGATTCTTGAAGCTCCCCCTCAAGTGGTCACAAGAATCACACATAGGATAGAAGTAATGAATATAAATTGGAATACGGAGTTGTGTGTTTTAGAAAATTTTTAATTGGTAGTAGTGAAAGAATTTCCCTTAGTATGGAGAATGAGGATTTGCTGGAAGCATATACCGGAAAAGGTAGTAGTGTAGCATGTTGTATTATTCCAAGGGCAGCGGGACATAGAGGAGTCCTGTGTCGAGATGACCGGAGTGCCTGCGAAATTGTATGAGTATTGCACTGCTTTGGAGATAGCTTTGCACCGTATGTATGTATGAACTTTGTAACGAGGAACCGGATAGTTAATAGTAGTGCGGATTGGAGTAACTATTGTATATTGGCATAGTATGGTATGTAGGAACCTTGAGGGATTTGGGAATTGTAAGGAGGAAGGATGTATGACTTTGGCACTAGACAAGTATAAAGGAGTAAGTATAGTAATCCCATAACCTCGAACAACTTTGAGGACAAAGTTCTTAAGGGGGGTAGATTGAAATACCCCGAACTTAAATATAAGGATTAAAATTAATATAATACGTATTTAAGGGCCTAATGGTACCTAATTAAAATTGGTAAGGAAAAATAAATCCAAAAGAAATAAAGAAACACTTAAAAAGGCGAAAAACACTAAATAAGCGTTAAATGACCATAGGAGGTATGAGGCCTCGGTTAGCATATTATACGGATCCTAAAGGTTTAATAAGACCTAAATAATATATGGGAACAACTCCCGAAGAAAACGGATCCAAATAATGAATTAAAACGCTAATAGAGCTTTAGAGCACGTTTTTCGAGAAAACCCGAAAACGTGACTTTAAGTGGTCAAACGGACCCGTAAAAATTATAAATCATTAAATAATAATTATTAAGCATTTATGGGAGCTTAATAGTTAATAAAAATAATTAAACGAGGAAATTCCGGAAAACGGGCCCGGTTAGTGAATAGTACCAAAACCGGGTAAAATAACGAGTGTTCTCTGTAAAAGATGAAAAACGCTCCAGCTAGTATACTGAAAGGGGGCCGGTTTTTAAAGGGTTAAATAACCCCTCACACACACACATGTAACTAGTTAACAAATAAGTAAATCATAAAGCAAAAAGTAAAAGTACAAAAGCAAAATAACTCTCTCTCACCTCTCATTCCCACCTTTCCCTCTTCTCTCTCCCATTTCTCCCTCTCTCACCGTCTCCCTCCTTCCTCTCTCTGCTGGGTGCGATTTTTGGAGCTTCTCCAACAACAACAATGGCTTCTCCTCTTTCTCCACATGCTCCATCCTCATGTAAGCTCCAAATGTAAAAATAATTACATATTTGTAATCCCCTCATTCTCCTCTACATTTCCCTCCTTCCAAAATTCGAAAAGGATGAGTTTCATCTCCATGGGTTTTCCCCATTTGAAGAGAAAAACACACCATTATGGAGCTTGGAGTCTCCTCTTTCCAACAAGGTAAAAATCTCCATGAAAACCTTAAGTTTCTTCATCTCCTTTGGTAGCCGATTTTTGGCTCTTTGTAATGCCTTGTTTTCTCTCTCTCTTTTGAGCATAATATCAATCCTGCAATGGTGGTGGATTCACCTTCTTGAACCAAGGGCTAAAACCCCTCCTAAAACACTCCAAAGGTAAACCCTAGAATTTTTATTTTGAACACTTCAATGAACTAGTGTTAATTTAAGGGTTAGTAGTTTAATTACAATTGTTTTGTGTGTTTGGATGATGGGAATGGAGTTTGGCAACTCCATTCCCCCACATGGCCGATTTGGGCAATAAAGAAAGAAGAGGAGGATTGGAAAAAGGGAATGAAGGAATTATAAGCTCAAGGTAAGAGCTCTTTACTAATGTTAAATTTTAGTGCATTAGAGTAGTGGGAATGGGTAAACCAATCTAAAGAACCCAAATAATGTATTAGTAATGTAATTGTGGAAGTTTGAGTAATTGTGCAATAGTATGTGAATTGTAGGCCTTGGAGCCAAATGGTTGTGTATGAGTATTAGTATTGATGTTTGATGGAGTATTGGTGTATTGGGATGGATTTATATTTGCTTAATTGCTGGTAGGACCCTTGTATGGGTGTGGCTAGTTTAGGAATGAATTTGGTGAGAAATTGGTATGTGTGGCCAAGTAAGAAAAGTAGATGAACTATGGCCAAATTTTGGTAGGAATATGTACATGTATGGATGACTTGGTGAATGGGAAAACCAAGGTGTGTATTGGAGGTAGTAGAGATGTTTAATGACCATGGAATGGTGTTTGAAATATGGGAATAATAGGGTATAAAATCTGTAGCAAGAGGTGTTGGATTGCCTTGGAGAAACTAGGAAGAACTAGAGTATAAGACTTGGTAAAATGAATGTTGGACTTGGGTATAGATGGTGCAATTGCTTGGAAATGAATTGGCATGGTAAGGTAATGTACTTGGAATACAAGGAATGGCATTGGTTGAGAAAGTATTGGATGGTAAAGTTGAGTTTAAAAATCTGTAGCATGAGTAAAACAAAAACTGTTACAAGTGTTGGAAAAGAAGTTAGGTAATTGTGTAAGTTGATTGATGGATTAAGAAATGGGATTGGGGGATGAGTTACGACATTTTAGGAAGCCTAAATGGTGCTAAAACATGTGGGACTACATGTAAGAAGATTGGGGAAGCAATGGGTAAAGTTTAGAACTGAAAATAGAAATAAAAATGCAATTACTGGACTGGACCGACCTTGGGACCGAACTTGCAAGGTCGGTCGAGACCAGATTTACAAAGGACGGAAACCTTCTGGAATGGACCGACCTTGGGACCGAACATGCAAGGTCGGTCGGCCAGAAGAATTTCCCGTAATGTAACCTACTGGAATGGACCGACCTTGCGACCGGACTTGCAAGGTCGGTCGACTCAAAATTTTCCCGTCTTGTAACCTACTGGAATGGACCGACCTTGCGACCGGACTTGCAAGGTCGGTCGGGCTAAATTTTTCGTCGCGTAACTCACTGGAATAGACCGACCTTGGGACCGGACTTGCAAGGTCGGTCGGCCCTGTAACTTTCCAGCGTAATTCCTTACTGACTTCGACCGACCTTGGGACCGACCCTGGGTAAGGTCGGTCGAGTCACAAAAAAAAATTTATTAAATGTAAATTAAAATAATAATATATATATATATATATATGTGTGTGTATACCCACATATACATATGTACATATATGTAAGTATACCAATGTTAAGTAAGGAAGTAAACTTAAAGAAAGTAAACAATATGTAAGTATAAGAACTTCAAAGACTTAATAAGCAAGAATTAGTAAACTTAAGAGTAATCGAGTTAAGTTAATGATAGTTAGACTAATCATTCAATTGTATGTATATCATAGGATTTGAATTGTGAACACCCGAGGAACGTCGGATACAAGTACAACGATGAACGGTATGATTTCTTCATGCCCTGTATCCTAATCTGGTTACCCCGATTTGTGTGCTTATTTGACCACCTAATAAGATAAATGCATGAATCGGACTATATTGCACTTACTTGTGCTTGTTTACATTGTTCTCGATATTTGTCTTGAACAATAGTTTGTATAATTCATGAAACATATGAATGATGATGATGTGTAATCGTACCTTGTAGTGTACTTGTATATTGTATAGTATTTGCATGGATGTGTATAAGAATAATGTATTTGTGTATGTGGTTGGATGTTGACTTCTACTAATTCCTAACTACCTAACTCCTAACTTAAGTGAGTAAATTGGAATGAGTAGAAGTCCGATATAGCTTCGGCCACGCGTGAGGATGCGGAGTCACAAGAGGTTGGCTGCAATTCCTGGCTCTTAAGTTGGTCCGCGGCCCAAACCCCTTAAATGGGTAGCATCCCGGATTGGTGAGTCAAGTAAATCCCGGTGGTGGGACGGAGTAGTCCCCGGGCCGGAGGTCCCGACGACTTAACATGAGTAAGAGTAAGAGTAAGTAAGTATGGATCCGTAAGTATGTATGAGTATGAGTATGTATGCGTAAGTACCGTGGAATGAGTAAAAGAGTAATCTCCACCCGATTAACCCGGGTGGACAAATGGAGCTAACAAAGTATTGGACATTGTATATGTATTGTGTATGGATTGAGTATGTAATGAGTATGTATTGTGCGTGTATCGTGAATGTGTATTTCGGAAGAAGGTAAGTAAGTATTGTTGGATTTGTATAACTTCTTGGTATGTGTTGGAGTGTATACGTGTGTTCCTTGTGTAAGTATTATAGTATTGTATATAAGAGCATGTATGCATGTATGTTTGAATGAAAATGGACTGCATGTATTCGACCAAGTGGTCGGCGTACCCTCACTAGTACGCGGGGTATGCGGTTATCATATGCAGCCAAAGCTGACCCCCTAGGGGGAACGTTTTTAGTGTGCAGGTACCTGAAACGGATACGGTCAAGGTAAGAGACCGGTGGCACGTCTTTGTATTTAGGAAGTAGGTAGTTTGTGAGGAATGGGTAGTAGATAAACTCTTAGTGAGTATGGATGAACTTGGGAGAAAGAATTGATTTATTGGAACCTAGTAAACTCGGTATGTGGATTATGTTGTATCGAACTTGAAGCATTGTAATGGATGGGAAGTTTTAGTATTTGATTTGGTAATTGGAGTATGTATGGTAAGTGTGTAGTACTCGGATATTCCGGTCCATCAGACCGATGTTGTATGTAGTAGTAGTAGCCTTGTTAGTCACGTGGGTGGCTAACGGCATTGTATCACCCACTGTATGTAAGTATGTATCCGCTGTGTGAATCTGGATGTACGAGGAGATTGGACGGTAATGACAGTAATAAAGGTAGGGGTGTTACATGAAGCGTCAACTCCGGTAGGACTATGGCCGAAGGTCTCCCTTCGGTGTCTGGCTGGTTGTAGTCTTTGAGAGCCATTTGTTGTGGGTTCCCGTTATCTTCTATTCCCGGTTCTTGATCAGCCATGGTTGGATTTTTTAAACTCCGAATGGCTCGCAACAAAGAACGCTCGAACTCGGGTCTCGGACTAACAAGTGGAGATCCCTTGGCTCGGGTGTTTGGCATACACCTAGAAAACTGAAGGTACCTAAACCACACCAACACCAAATGCTCTTAAGTAGTAGGAAAGGTAAGAATATAGACAAACAACTAAACACACAAATAACGCAAAGAAAATGAACAAGATAAAAGTACTATATACACAAAAACTAAAATACCGAAACTGGGGAAATGATAGAAACTATCAATTTCCCCGACAACGGCGCCATAAACTTGTTGGGAAAATTACAAACATGAGTAATTAAACCTAGCTAAATGGGCAAGTGCACCCCATTCGTTGCAATATAATAAGTGTCGTATCCACAAGGAAATTGGTTTCTAAATCCCAAGCTTCGGTATTTTAGTAAAATTCAAATAAAAACTGTAAATGGAGGTCTAGCCGGAGGCAAGCTTAGTTGTTTGTAAATGGAAGTAATAAAACAGTACATTGATTGTTTGATGGAATGGATGGAAAAGTACCCTAGGATATTTGGGAATCACCTAAATCACACAACGAATCTCATAACCATAACTCATTTTCTCATTGTCTATTAGAGTTCAATTCATGAATCTCCAAGTCATGGGAAACCCAATCCTTACCTAATTAGTCAAACCCCTTAATTAAAAGAGGTTTAAGTCACTAAGTAGCATTAAGCAAAAAGTCTTAAATAATAGCCCTAAGATTTTACCCCCAAAATCAGAAGAGCAAAAGTTAGGGTTTATCCCTCCTTTGGTTTAGTTCCAAACTCAAACTCAAATGTTGAATGAAACTACCATAAATGCCATAGTTGATCAAATTAAAGCATTAATTGATATTGAAGGAGAAAAAAACAAGAGCATTCAATGAGCAACATTAGGGTCAAACCCCATCCTAGGATACAAATGAGATTAGTCAACCATTAATAAAGGAAAGTGAAGGGAAGAGGGAGAATTAGCCGTGGGAGGAGCTCTAGAGCTTCAGTGGAGGTAGATTTCTTCACTTTCTTCTTCCTCCTCTTTTTCTCTTCTTTTCTCCTCTTCTTTTCTCCTCCTTGGTTGCCTCTGTCTCCTCTCTTTCTAACTGGAGTCGTGTGGAATAAGTGATGAGAAAGAATGCCCTAAATACAGCTTCTTAAAATATAAAACTAAGCAAAAATTTCCACCTGACCGACCCACCCTAGGGTCGGCCCGTGGGTCGGTCGGCCCTCTAGTAAGGAAATCACGTGCTCGTTTTTTGACCCAATCGACCCTCCTAGGGTAGGTCCCAAGGTCGGTCAATTCCAATAGCTTTCGGCCCCTGAAACTAGCAATTCCGGCCTCCGAAACTTTTGACCGACCCACCCTGGGTCGGTCATAGGGTCGGTCGGGACCAGTAGTGATTTTCTCCAACTTGTGCAGGGCCTAGAATCTTCATTGTGGCTCAGAATTGCTCCCCGTTCGCGGCGTTAGAAAGCTTGAAAGATGGGAGATCTGTTGAAGCACTCAACTAGCTCTAAAAGAACCCAAAGTATGCTCAAAAATGAGCTTTTACCTATCAATAGATCAAACACTATAAGTTCACTATTAATCACAAAAGCGCTCTATTAAGTGGTGAAATATGTTACACACCAAGTAAAATGAAGATGAATAAAGACCTTAAAATAGTATTATTTCACCACTTATCAGGTATCATTGTGTACCAACAATATAACACGGGGTACCAAAGTGTACCAATAATATAATCGTTTCAGTGAAAGTCTCCCAAATCAATACCAAAGATTAATTGTTTCCTCTACAGAAAATATTCAAAAGTCAAACCTTTAGATTGCAATACCATTAATCCTCCAGTTCAAATAATTCAAGAGAATTAACTCCCAACTCACCAATTCACCAATTCACCAATTTAGGGTTTCAAATCCTTCACCAAACCATAACAATTCACGTAGGCAAGAATATAAGCATAGTAGTTTACCTGATCTCACGTTCCACCACAAAGACGATCAATCAGAATCATAGGTACCTTCCGTCAATAGGTTCGGGATCTAGAATCCAAAGGACCACTATTCAGAAACTCACCTCACAATAGCTACACAAATTATCTCACCCTTAATTACCGTAGTGGCTCTTACCCTTCCAGTAATTCTAGGTTGCCACTAGGGGAGAAGGACTTGGTGTGGACAGAGGAAAAAGATGAAGAGAGGCGCTGGGAGGAAAGGAATATAAGCGGCGTGTAATAGCAGATATGGATGGGAGGAAAAGATAAGGGAATATAAATAGAATAATTAGATCATCTCCTCTAGGCCAGCTTATAATTTACTTATTATAATTTAATTAATCCGACCAATACTAACTTATCCACCAGGCTCCCATAATAAAATAATTATTCTACTAATACTATTCCCAACTTTTACCAAGTGCAAATCCGTATTTAACTATATAAAATAGTTATAACGAATAAATTTATATGTTATTCCTAACTCAATTTATAGGGGTATTTCATCATCTCCCCCTTAAAAGAAAGATTCACCCTCAAAGTTGAAACCCAAACCTACTAACTCAAGATTCCAACTCTCCAAAGATACATTATTCATTCCTGATTCATAGGGTGTTCATGTTGCAATCAACTTAGCTAAGAGGTTATATCCAACACTTAAACTGTTACCTGTTCAAAGAGCTATGGATATTTCTTTCTCAACTCCTCCTCAACCTCCCAAGTTGCTTCCTCATTACCATGATTAGACCATAGTCTTGACCATCTGGGTGGACTTCGATTGAGTCTCCCCCATCTTTGTTTCAAGAACCTTGATAGGGTACTCCTTATATGACAGGTTCTGCTCCAACTCCAACACCTCGGGTTGTAGCACATGCGAAGGATGAGGGATGTACCTCTTTAATTGAGACACATGAAAGACATTATGCACCTTCTCGAACTCGTAAAGAAGTGCCAATCTGTAAGCTACCTTCCCAATTCTCTTCAGAATTTCATATGGTCCAACGAACTTGGGATTTAACTTTCCTTTCTTCTTAAATCTGGTTACCCCTTTGACTGGAGACACTTTCAAGAATACCTTATCTCCCACCTCAAATTCCACTGGCCTTCTTTTCTAGTCTTCATAGGTCTTCTGCCTGTCCTGAGTTGCCTTCATTTGACTCTGAATTACCCGAACATGCTTCATGGTTTCTTCTATCAACTAAGGCCCCAACACAATTGTCTCAGTGATGTCACTCCAGCACAACGGGGTTCTACACTTCCTTCCATGCAGAGCTTCATAAGGAGCCATCTAGATACTAGCATGCTAGCTATTATTATATGAAAACTCAATCAAATGCAACGTATCTGCCCAAGAGCACTGGAATTCCATTATACACGCTCGAAGCATATCCTCCAAGGTCTGGATGGTTCTCTTCGTTTTCCCATCTATAGTTGGATGGAAAGCTATGCTCAACCTCAATCTAGTACCCATAGCCTTCTGAAATTGCTTCTAGAAACGAGCCAAGAACTTCGAATCCCTGTCAGAGAATAGTCTCTGGCACACCGTGGTATCTCACCATATTCTTTATGTAGGCATCCACCAGTTGACTCATCGACTAGGTATTCTTCATAGACATGAACCTGACAGTCTTCGTAAGCCGGCCAACAATCACCCAAATTTGGTTTACTCCACCCTTCGCCAGCGATAATCCACCCACGAAATCCATAGAAATCGAATCCCATTTCCACTTAGGAACATCTAAAGGTTGCTCAATCCTTCCATCCTCTCAAATTTCACTTTTTGGCATGCGAGACACTTAGACACAAACTTAGCCACTTCTCTTTTCATCTTAGGCCACCAAAATTGCTTCTTTAGATCTTTATACAGCTTATCACCTCCAGGGTGAACTAAATAGGGCGAATTATGGGCTTCCCTCATCATCTTCTCTTTCAACTCAGCACACTTTTGTGACACACACCACCTTCCCTTAAATCTGAGGCTCCCGTCACTATGAACTACAAAGCCAACTACTTTACCATCCTTCATCTTTCCTCGAATTCTTTCTAACTGTGAGGTGAGACTGCTCAATATGAGTGTCACTTCTGACATTTATGAGGAGATCATTAAGGGTAAGCCTTACCTCCAGATTCAGCTTCTAAAAATCACAAACCAACTCGTTTAAAAGGACCCACATGGAATTTACAGAGTGGCTCTTCTTCCTGCTCATGGCATCAACCACCAAATTAACTTTCCCCTCATTACAATATCTTCAAATCATAATCCTTTATGAGCTCTAGCCACCTCCTCTGTCTCATATTTAACTCCTTCTGAGTGAAAATATATTTAAGGCTCTTGTGATCTGTGAAAACTTTGCACGAAGTGCCATAAAGATAGTGCCTCCAAATTTTGAGTGCAAAAACAACGACAGCCAATTCTAAATCGTGGGTAGGGTACCGAGTCTCATACTCCTTCAACTGTCTCGAAACATAGGCTATCACCTTACCACTCTAGATCTGCATCAATCAGCTTCTACCCGGCACATCACATTGATCTTCCCTGACGCACTATAATTGTTTCCTCTATTTTCTCCTTGACTCTTGTTCCTCTCTGTCGACCCATTACCATTACCACACTGGGAGGCGTCCCCATGCTGGTTCTGGTTCTGCCCTTTGCTCTGGTTATCTACCTACCTGAAAGGCCGATTCCCACCATTTCCTCTCTACTAATTGCCTCCCGGTTATCCTAGAAGAACTCAAATCCCGGTGGCCCCGCTTGCCATAGTTGTAGCAGGTGATTGGGTTCCCATCACAATCATTTCCTGATTGATCCTAGTTACACATCTTATAGTAGAAGTGTCTCTCGCTAGGGGTGGCAATTTGGGTTAATGGGTCGGGTTGAAGCTCACCCATACCCGACCCGATTAAAATTGTATTAACCCATACCCCAGACAATAATATTCGGGTTACAAATTATCAACCCATACCCAACCCATATAAAATGATTAAACCCATACCCGACCCGTTTAACCCAACATAATTAGGCTATGCAAAATTTAAAAGACCTGGAATAAAATTTTTTATATGATTGCTCAAACAGAGTTACAAATGAATGAAATCATCATTCAATATGGTAGATATTCCAGAGTTTTCATTATCCTCCATCTTTTTTCTTTTTCCACATACATGTCGTGCTTAGTGGCACTTAACAGAAAAAGGTGATGTGTACGCGCCTGAGCCAAATATAACTGTATTTTCTCCTTCATAATATAGAATCAAAACATAGACAAAAATCTTCAGAGTATAGAAGAGACAGGACCACAGTGGGAGCTGTGGAGGAGAGAGCAGCACACTGTCTTTTGACAATCCACATAATGAATACTCTTGTTTTTGCTTTATAAAGAAATACAACAACGTATTATTATCAAATAAACAACCTCTCATCAAAAAGATACTACATAATCTGTATTATACTAGTAGTAGGTTAGCACTTACTTAGTAATATATTTATACTTTTATCTAATTATTTATTTATTATTATTATTATTATTATTAATAAAATAAAATAAACGGGTCGGGTTGACTATGGGTTAGGACTTTAAACCCATACCCAACCCACAAATTTAATAGGCAACCCATACCCGATCCAATAATTAAATGGGTCAATAATCGTGACCCAAACCCGCTATTTTTGGGTTGGGTATGGGTCGGGTTATCGGGTTGGGTAAAAATTGCCACCCCTACCTCTCGCGCTTCGACTCCCCCTTCTGGAACTAATTCTGGGGTCGGTTCCCCCACCTCTGATCATTCCTTTAGTTCCTAGTGAACCTCTACTTCCCATCATTGTTTGGCTTCCACCGCTTATCCTGGTTCGGCCTCTGAAAATGGTCTTAATGACCCCAGGGGTACTCCCCAGCATCGAACTTCCTCTTGTTACTAGTCTGGAGTTCCTTCCTCTTTTGTTGGACCCTATACAGGTTAGCAGCTTTCCTGTAAGCGTCCTGTAGAGTCGGAATGGTCAGTATGCTCAAGGCCTCCTACAGGCACCAGTTAAGCCCGCCCATGAACCTCTACGTACACTTTTGAGGCTTCATCAGGGACCATCGTAGGTGTAAATCTAGATAACTCCAACAATTTGGAGTGGTACTCCTTCACGCTCATTGCTAGTTGCTTGACCTCAAAAACCTCTAAGTACTTCTGCATTCTGACGCACTCGGGGTAGAAACGCTTCCTCATGGCCTCTTTCAAGGCATCCCATCCGAAATCCGGCTCAGCTAGCAAGATGTCCTTATTGGTAGTCCACCAAATGTCGGCTTCTCCCCAAAGTAATAAACAAACCCATTGACTCTTCTATCAGCAGGGCAGTTGACTACGTCAAAGATCTTGTCAAACTCCTGGATTCAGTCCTCCAGCAACACCGAATCGTCTTCCCCAACATAGGAAGTTGGCTTCATATGGGCGATGCGCTTAGAGTAGTCTTATGGCACATTGTCCCGCTGAGCTTGCCTCTGGACAATCTACCCTAAGCTCACAGCCAACTCCTGCAACTGCCTCATTGGGTCGTCCCTTACTATATCAGTCAGACGGGTTCTGCTTCTGGTGTATTACACAAAATTAGATCGATCATCCAGTCCTACACTTCAAGAACTTGAGGCTGAGCTTTTGACCATAAACCCCTGGGTTAACATTAGCAATATACACTTCATAGGACACAGGGTCTAATTCCTTATAGTCCCCATAACTAATTCCCCATATAATATCATAATCCAAGACTAAAGATTCTAGTATAATATGTATACTATATATGTGTGTGTATATATATATATTCACAGTGTCACCCAAACCCATAATAATTCATTCTAGTTCCTGATATGTCTCACAATACACGGGAGCATATAACTCAAAATTTTCCACCACAAAAGAATCAATCACACAGCATACCGCAGCACAAGAATATACTCCCACAAAGACGGCTTATTCCAATTTTTAACCTATTCAATCAAATTTTAACTCAATTTGAAAAAAAATTGATACCTCTTTGTAACACCTCAAATTTTACCAAAATATAAAGTACAAAGCGATATGAGTCAAACACTGCAAACGGGGAATAAAACGGATGTCAAGCGGGTTTAAAAATAGGGAATTAAGGTTTGTCCGACCTTGCATCCAAACACTCATGTTCGGACGAGATCCAAAAGTCCCTAGCGAAAGTCCAAACTTGTGTCCGGACATTGAAGTTCGGGCACAAGTCGAAAGTTGAAACCCAGGGCGTCCGAACATGTATCTGTACGTTTAAGTTCGTACACTAGTTCCGATAGAATCAGCCTTACGTGGTCCGAACATTGGTCTGAACATGTAAGTTAGGACCATTGTTGACACTTACATGCCGAACTTATCCTCGCATGTTGTCTGAACATGCAAGTTCGGATAGATGTTTGGACACAACATTCTGCAAAAAAAAAACAAAGTTATTTCAGGACCTGTCTGAACTTACACGTCCGGACAGATGTTCAGACAGGTCCAAAAACTCAAAATCAGATTCAGAAAGTTCTCATTACCAAGCCACAATGTTAAAATGTTGAGATCAATGAAAATCAAAGGAAATCTCTCAATAATTTGATCAACTGAATCCGAGGTATTACCGCCACACCAATTCACATGAGTGCTAAGGCTAATCCTCCACTACCTCCAAAACATTAATACACTTCGAAATAAATAGTCCAAAACGATACCAATTAAATATATATCAGTTCAGCAAGATTATAATTAATGATATCAACTACGTGGTGACGTGATCCAACTTCAAAGCCGTAGCCAAATTACCTGCGATCAGAAAACATTCAACATAGACAAGAAGGGATCGCACAAATTAGAAAAACTGAGTGAACCTCTGCCTCATAATGTAAAAGAACTTTTGTTTGGAAACGTTTGAACAAATATATATAAACATAAATACAACACAATTTATTATTTCTGAAACAACTTTCCAGGCAAGTCAACCAATTAACAATAAACCCATGGGGAGCTTTCATCGGTAACCAATCACATAATACACGGACGGACACCCGAACAAGCGGGGCCGTAACAATTATTCCACCTCACTCTAAGTCCTTAAGTGTGCACACCCCTCTCAGGGTTCTTTTGACCGCATAGAAGTAGATCAGTAGAGCTTAAACCGCGGTTCAGTGTTCACAGCGCAAATAAATAAACAACTGAATCCCGAGGTACCAATGTGCACCAATAATATAACACGGGGTACCAATGTGTACCAACAATATAATTGTTCCAGTGAAAGTCTCCCAAATGAAACCCAAAGATTAATCATTTCCTCAACAAAAAATATTCAAAAGTCAAACCTTTAGATTGCAAAATCATAAATCCTCCAGTTCAAATAATTCAAGGGAATTAACTCCCAACTCACCAATTCACCAATTAGGGTTTCAAATCCGCTACCACACCATAAAAATTCACGCATGCAAGAATATGAGCATAGTAGTTTACCTGATCTCACACTCCACCACAAAGACGATCAGACAGAATCACAAGTACCTTCCATCAACAGGTTCGGGATCTAGAATCTAAAGGACCACTATTCATAAACTCACTAAATCACAATAGCAACAAAAATTATCTCACCCTTAATTACCGTAGTGGCTCTTACCTTTCTAGTAATTCTAAGTTGGCACCAGGGAGGAGGACTTGGTGTAGACAGAGGAAGAAGATGAAGAGAGGCGCTGGGAGGGAGGAAAGGAATGTAAACGGCTTGTAATAGCATATGTGGAAGGGAGGAAAAGAGAAGGGAGTATAAATAAAATAATTAGATCATCTCCCTTGGGCCAGTTTATAATTTATCTATTAAGATTTAATTAATCCAACCAATACTAACTTATACACTAGGCTCCCACAATAAAATAATCATTCTACCAATATTGTTCCTAACATTTACAAAGTGCAAATCCATTTTTAATTATATAAAATATTTATAACGAATAAATTTATATGTTATTCCTAACTCAATTTATAGGGGTATTTCACATATACCGTGTATCTACATGTAAATTTCGTGTCATGTATCGTTTCTACCATTTACACGATACGAAAATATAATTTGCTTGGCCTAATTTTAGGGATGACTTTTGAGATGAAGATGTAGGCCATTTTTTTATTGGGGTTTAGGGTTTTTATTTTTTGAAGGTTTTAATTTTTAAAAGGATTTTGATGGATTCTTTTTATTGAGAATTCTGAATTTATAAAAATGATTTTACAAGTATCCTAAAATTTTAAAGTTTATACTTGAATTAAAAGGATGATTTCTAACTAGAATTAATTGACTCTTTTTTTTCTTGGGTTTTTTATTGACTTGTTCGGATTGGATTTAGAATTGAGTCATTCATTGTGAATTTTATTATGATAATCATGGATTGTTTGGAAAGTTTTGATGGTAGTAAAAAGATGTTTCTCGCATGGGCATGTCTAGGACCAATCATGTATGGAGAACACCTTATTCTAGAGCTTTTCTAGTCTCAGCCTATGTCCAGACTTGCAAGCCCAGACACAACTCGGGCACTTTATGATTTAACTTTCAGCATGTGTCAAGACTTCCAAGCCCGGACACATATCTGGACTTCCAAGCCCGGACACATGTCCGGGCTTCACCTCATATAATTTGTTGGACTTCCATCCGGACTTACAAGCTCGGACGTAAGTCCGGACATTTCTATATTTTGCTCTCGGCATGTGTCTAGACATGTAAGCCCAGACACATGTCCGGACAAACTATTGTTTTCGTCAAACTTTTTTGTTTAGGCTCTGTTTTGGCTTCTATTTTTGGGGTTGTATTCCCCTGATTTTGTACAAGCGATTTAATCACGTTTTGGTGTATGTAAACGCATATCTGTTCTGAAAGTTTGGATTTCTATTTTGGGACCTAGGTACTTTGCTTCTGAGTTGTGGGTGGTCGGGTCGGGCTATCCCGTAGCATGCTACATAGACGTCATTCTGCTATCTGTGCGGGCATTCCCATTTATATTCTGGGAGTTGACGAGCCCTTTGATTTTCAGACCAATTCTACGTTGTCGAGGGATCTTATTAGCAGAAATATATGTTATTATACTTCTACCTAGGCAGTGTACCTATCGTTTTGCGGAATAGTGAATTGAGTGGGGGTTGTCGATCTCAGGGACCTCGTTCAATTAACCGACAATTTTAATTAAATCTAATTGAGAAAAACTAAGCTAAACTAATAAAACGGGAAATTATCACTTTTTGAAGGGATTTTTATTGGTCTAAACGAAGTTTAAATAAACAACGAAATCAGAAGAACAATTAAACCAAAGAAAGTAAATTCAAACAAACAACGGTTTAAAATCTAATAATTAAAAGGCGCTCCCCGAGTTATTCTGCTCACCTAATTCTCTAGATTTTTATTATTAAATGCTTCCCCTAACTTTCTACAATTAACTCAGAAACTTTAAATAATTCGTCAACGGCTAAGTCTAACGAATCCTAACTTGTTGCTAGAACTAGCAGCAGACTAATGCTCTAATCCGGACACAACTAATCGCATAAAGAACAGTTTCTATTGGAGTCCGATTAACCTATAGGCGGGATCACGCTTCTAGTCATTAAACGGGTTCAACATCCTATGTCTAGTTAACTATCTCAGCTCTCGCATGTTGATTAGAAAACTACAAGAATTGTTCTAATTATTGACCAGATAATTAAAACACATTAAAAACAGGAATTGAACTAATTGCATTAACAAAGTTGTACGGAAAAATCAATATAACATAATTAGGCTCGCTTCCCAACTCGGGAAGCTAAAAATAAACTACTCACTCATGGTTGCTAAGACAAAAACAATAAATAAAATAAGGGAAAATTACATCGCCCACCCATGACGTTTGGCGAAATTACACAGCCCACCCACGAGGTTTCAAAAATTACTTTGCCCACCCATGTGGTTTCCATAATTTTACATCCAACAACTTTTCTAATATTTGATCAACTTAAAAGATGGTTAAATGACATCCAAATTTGATGAAACTTTACATGGACGATATTAAAGTGTTATATTTTGGTAAAGCATGAAATCCAATGTTTTTTAAGCTCATATATGATCTGTGGGACCCGATGAATGTGTCTCATGTTTCATTGGGTCCCACAGGTCATATATGACCTTAAAAACTTTGGATTTGACATTGAACAAAAATATAACACCTTAGCATCGTCCATGTAAAGTTTCATCAAATTTGGATATCATTTAACCATCGTTTAAGATGATCAAATATTAGAAAAGTTGCTGGATGTAAAATTGTGGAAACCACATGGGTGGGCAAAGTAATTTTTGAAACCTCGTGGGTGGGCTGTGTAATTTCGCCAAACGTCATGGGAGGGCGATGTAATTTTCCCATAAAATAAACATTAAACAAACTGAAACAAAAAGACTAATAAATAAATCAATGTTTTCAGTTTACTAAAAGTTTCGGGTTATCCTCAGTTTGCTCCTCCGCGCCGGACTGCTGCTGTGGATGAATTGCAGCTGGCCCCCTCTCCTCGTACGGTCAACGATAGAAAATCTTGGAACGGTATGCGAATGATGGTGAAGGGATGAAGGTGGTGATGTCAGGTACGAAAAGGCTGGATTATGTGGGGATGATGATGGATGGTGATGGTGGCGTCGAATGATGTGGAGCAGCAAAGGAAATTTGTGATGCTAAGTTGGTACGGTGAATGAATGACACGGCCGATGTATTCGGCTATGGAGATGATGGAATCAAGAAAAGCGTCGCTGGATTTTTTAAACTCTTGAACAGTAGCATGCCAAATATTCTCCGTGAAAATTCCTCTGGGACGCGGCGCTCCTTTCGGCGCTCCTTTCTTTTTATCGTCCAACCCCTCAGTTTGTTGTTGCTGTTAAGATAAAGAAAAGATATTATTTTTTTATCTTTTCTTTTTCTTTTTCTTTTTCTGTGAAGTCGGCGCCCCTCCAGCAGAATTGCAGCCCGTCTCTTCATCGTCTTGATGCATCATCCATTTATTATTTTTTAACCAAAAAAATAATTCCACGTCAAAACCTCGAGATGCTGCAGCCCACCACTTCTTTAATATCATGCGCCCCACTTTCATTTCTTTTTGCTACAAGTCCAGCCCATGCATGATTATAAAAAGTGCAGCCCATTTTCTTATATCATTCACGTGTGGGCAACAACAATCCCATGCGTATAATGTATATATATAATATGTATGAGATCCTTTCCTGTATTTGATAAATAAAATATATGAGTTCTCATCTATATATAAATCATAGAAAAATATAAGATAAGTGTGAAATATAAACCAATTTCATTACGAATATTAAATAAAATAAACCATTAAAAGTATATATATTTCACGCTTATCAAACTTCCTCACAATTAGGTTTTGCTTGTCCTCAAGCAAATATAGAATATGACTACTTTTAAGGGCCGTAGTATCGAAACTCAGGATCAAAACAATTGCTGATGGAAAACGAGCAAAATGACAATCAAAAGAATAGTTCTGCTATCTGCTGTAGGTTTTCGCAAACAGTGAAAAAAACTAAAGTCAAAAGCATGGAGAAGTTAGATTATAAAAACTGGAACAGGATAGTTTGGGATCTTCCACCGTTTCTTTCTCTAACCTTTGGATGACAAGGGGTGTGAAGTAACACCTTATTCCGTGATACCTTTCAACACCACGTACTCATGATCAGAATAGGCAAAATTGAATTATATTTTTAACATTTTAAAGTTCATTTTTCTTAACATTATGCCATTTACATATTCAATTCATCCCCTCAGACTTTTCTCTTCACCCTTGTAGCGGCTTTGGGCCTTCTATCCCAGATCACAAGACCTTAGGTAGATGGGTGATGAGGCACCCCAAGGACTTAATAACCGAATGAAGAGGCCTGTTTTGGTTCAGAAATTTTAGTTCAGATCAGCGGAGTACCTTGCCTTATCCTTTCATTCCAAACTTTCACATCATTCCCAAGACCCCAAACTAGGCCAATTCAGTTTTCATAATCAGCTAATCCACCAAATTTCAGTGAAAATAGATTCACTTTGGATAAAACTATACATACAAACAGCCAAAAGCAGAAAGATTCTTGAGGTGGCCATCAGGCTTGTTTTCAAAACCTCAACAAAACTTTTCACCTGGAGATTCGATATTTATTGGCACTTAAAAGAAGCAATACTTTCAAAATAAGAGGACAAACAAAAACAAATGTGGCATTAAGTGCAATGACAATATTTAGAAAGTACTCCTACTTCCTCACACTTAAGAGGAGCAATGTCCTCATTGTTCATAAATTCAACCAAGAAGAGGACTTTCTAAATATTACAAATTCATCAAAGATTAACTAAAGATCTCATGGACTTGATTCATTCAAAGCGTAAGCTAGACTAAAATAAGAGTGAAAGGTCACGAAAACTCCCCTAATATCTTCAGATTGAGGAAGGGCACCTTCCTCACACTTAGGTCCTTTACCGGGGTAGGGATCTTTCTCACACTTGCTGTGAAGCAAGTGTCCAGCCTATGGAGTGTCTATGATCACCACACCTGCAAGCAATCTTAGAAAAGCAACAAGAATTGATGCTAAAAGCATCTCATTAACTGCATGGGCATTAGAAACCTCGAGTAAGTAAACTGGACAATAAGAAACCTAATAAAAATTCAAAATGCTAAAAATAAAACAAAACTGGAAAATAAAGGCAAAAACAATAAAAACATAAATTAAATAGAAAACTACCACTGGGTTGCCTCCCAGTCAGCCGCCCTTCTTTATACTCTTTGGCTAGACTTTTCAGTGCAGCTATCTTGCAACTGGATCCTTAATGGTCAATTCATGAGTATACTCCGTATCCAATGCAGTACTCAAAAATTTCTTGATCCTAGAACCATTCACCTTGAATGTCTCTCCCTTGGCATTCACTAACTCAACTACTCCGTATGGAGATATACTGACAATGGTGTAAGGTCCTGACCAATATGACTTCAGTTTACCTGGGAAAAGCTTGAGCCTTGAGTTGAATAGCAGAACTTGTTCACCAGCCTTGAACTCACGCCTCGCTATCATCTTGTCATGCCAGCGCTTGGTTCTCTCCTTATATATGACATCATTTTCATAAGATTCATTCACGAGTTCCTCTAACTCAGTCAACTGGAATTTACGCTTGTCACCAGCTTTTTGCAAATCAAAATTCGGCGCCTTCAACGCCCAGTAGGACTTGTACTCCAACTCTACAGGCAAATGACATGCCTTACCAAAAACTAGCTTATATGGAGACATACCGATAGGTATCTTGAAGGCGGTGCGGTAGGCCCAAAGCGCATCATCCAATTTGAGTGACCAATCTTTACGAGAAGAATTCACTGTCTTTTGCAAAATCCACTTAAGCTCTCGGTTTGTCACCTCGGCCTGCCCATTTGTCTGAGGATGATAAGGTAAAGCTACCTTATGTCGAACCCCGTACTTCTTCAGCAAGGCATCAAACTGGCGGTTGCAAAAGTGGGAACCACCATCACTAATAATCGCTCGAGGGACACCGAATCTAGTGAAAATATTCTTCTTGAGGAAGTTCACAACAACTTTAGCATCGTTAGTAGAACATGCAAGGGCTTCCGCCCATTTAGAAACATAATCAACAGCTACTAAGATGTAAAGATTACCAAATGAATTTGGGAAAGGACCCATGAAATCAATACCCCAAACGTCAAATAACTCAACTTCTAAAATGTTATTCAATGGAAATTCATTACGACGAGAGAGGTTACCTTGCCTTTGGCACCGATCACATGTAGAAACAAAAGCATGACAATCCTTGTGAAGGGTGTTCCAGAAGAAACCTGATTCGAGTACCTTCGCTGCTGTACAAGTGGCACCATGATGTCCACCGGCTTCTCTGGAGTGGCAATGAAGGAGAATGTCTCTAACTTCGGACTTCTGAACACATCTCCTAATGATTCCATCTGCACAAACCTTTAAAAGGTAAGGATCATCCCATAAATAATGCTTAACAACAGAAAAGAACCTCTTTCTCTGGTGGTATGTCATGTCGGCTGGAACAATCTTCTTGACAAGGTAGTTCGCAATGTCTGCGAACCATGGATCATCAACTTCTGCAACTGCAAATGCTGATTCATCAGGAAAAGACTCATTGATATGAGTACCATCATTATTAGCCTCCATCCTGGATAGATGATCTGCCTCAACATTCTGCGTCCCCTTCTTATCCCTGATTTCAATGTCAAATTCTTGCAGGAGAAGAATCCATCTAATTAACCAGGGCTTTGATTCCGCTTTAGCAAACAAATACTTAAGAGCAGAATGGTCAGTATGCACAATAATTTTACTACCCAGCAAATAAGATCGAAACTTATCCAAAGCAAAAACAACTGCTAGTAATTCCTTCTCTGTGGTTGCATAATTCTTCTGGGCATCATTCAAAGTACGACTAGCATAATAAATAACCCGAAGAATCTTATCTAGCTTCTGACATAAAACAGCCCCCACAGCATAATCACTAGCATCGCACATGATTTCGAAAGGCATAGTCCAATCAGGAGATACGACAATGGGTGCAGAAATAAGCTTCTCTTTCAACAAATTGAAAGCTGCTAAATGATAAGTCAGGAATTTGTCTAAGTTTACTAGACTAATTCATGCTTAATTTTCTACATTATGACATTAACTTCCCTCCGTAATGCTTTATTTACTCTTTATTGTTATATTTGTCTCCAATGATCGATTTCATATGTTTTCAGGATAAAATGCTCAACAAAGTGCTTAAATGAAGATTTTAGAGGTTAGAGCAACATGAGAAGTCAAACCAGAGTCAAAAGGGAGATTTTCATTGACCACGGCTGTGTTTTATTGAGGGTCCGGGTTTGGAGCTGGGTTTATAAACCCGGACCATCTCATCGCAGAACCTTCTGCCTATTTTCAGACGCGGTCCGGGTTTGTGTCCTACTTTGCAAACCCGGACCATCCCAAGCGAGAACCTTCTGCCTATTTTCAGACGCGGTCCGGGTTTGTGTCCTACTTTGCAAACCCGGACCAATACAAGCGGAGCGCCAGAGTTTTGTTTCGGAAATAACGGAATTGGTGTCTATCTTTAATATTTGTTATTATATCTCTTAGCCGTCGCTTAATTAGATTAGATTAGAGATAGATTAAAGATAGATTAAAGATAGAATTCTGTTGTTATAAAAGAGGGAGTCTGGCCAACGTGAGAGATACGCTTCGATAGCCCACAAATTATCACGATACATAGAGATTAGCTTAAGTTAGAGTTTGAGTCTGGTTTGGAGTTTGGAGCAGAGCAGAGCAGAAAGTTCATCACAGAGGCTTCTCCAGAAGTCTCAACAGAGTTCCTTCTTGTTCTCTATAACTACTCATTACAGTTTTGTTCATTGTAAACATGTCAATGTCCGAGTAGTCTCCTTTAGATTTCGGTTTGCTATGTATCCCTAAATTGACTATTCCTGTTCCTTTGTGATTTAATGCAATTCGATTGAGTAAAGTTATTTTCCTTGCTTAATTTCTTTAATCGTTATAATTTAGCCAATTATAAAGATTAGTATTTTGTTAGCTTATATGTGACGACTGCGGCTTTCAATTGATTACAGGAAAATAACCGGTTAGTTTAGAGACGGTAATCCCTCTAATTGCTAATTGACCAATAAACTAGATTGTCCTTAAGGCGGTTAGTAAACAGTGGGTTCGTAACGAGAGTTAGAATTCGTTCTTTGCTAACTAGTATTTGCTAAGCGGGAGACCGGAGTCATTGTTCTAGGGTTTTACTCAGAATTGTCTTGGAAATCACTTAGGGATAGGAATTACAGATTTTGGGTGCAGTAGTAAACCGGGATCTCCTTTCCAAATCAGTTTCACAACATTTATTTTTCCTGCTTGTTATTGTTTCACATTCTGTTTACATTTTCTAAGTGTCATCAAATCAAACCCCAATTTCCTGTTTTAATTTGTTATTTCACTTTCCGTTTAATAAAGATTTAAACTAGACACATCGCCTCCTCTGGTTCGATACTTAGGGAATACTCTCTTTTAAAACTTGCTAGAATTGACCGGTACACTTGCCGTTAGGTTTTACCCCAACAAGTTTTTGGCGCCGTTGCCGGGGAGGCACGGTTATTTAGTTTAATCTTTATTTTGTTCTTTTATTACTTTCTTCTATTCCGTTTAGATTTATTGTGTTTTCTTTTATTTTGTTTAATTTGTTCATTTAATTTATTTTGTTATTCCTGTTATTTTCTGTTCCGTGTTTTCGTTTTTGATTAGTATAGTTTTTAGGTTAGGTTAATCATTTCAGTTTTGTTTTAGATTTTCCGTTTCTATCTTTAATTTTACTCGTTTTGCTAGTTCTTATTTTATCTAATCTGTTTTGACGTTTATTCAGTTAGATTAGCTTTCAGGTTTTATTTTATTCGGTTACTAGCGATTAGGTAGAATAGTTATATCATTTAACTGTTACGTTTTGTTTGAGATTTTCTCTCTCTGTCCTTTATTTGTTTTTCCGAATCTGTTTTGCTTTTGATTCGATAGGTTAGTAGGTTGACGTTTGTCTAGTAGCAGTTTTGCTAGTTTACTTTATTTTTAATTTGTTCTAATTTCTGTTTTGATTTTGTTTTAGATATTCTTTTATCTTCCAGATTTTATCCTTGATTTTATTTCTTTATTCGAATATTTTGTGTTTAGTAATTAGGATTTTTATCTGCATATTTTGTGAGTTTATTTCTTTTTATCTTTCTCTGATTTTTGTTGTTTTAATTTAATTGCTACTGTTCTTTTAATTTGCGCTATTATAGTTTCAGTTTACTAACTCTCGGTTTATGGTTAAAACCCGCTCTGCAGGAGAACCGGAGTTCGAACTCAATCTTGAGATCGAGAGGTTTGTGAGACAGCTTCGAAGGGACTTGAACCTGGATCCACCAGTTGAGGGGAGGGTGCTCGAACCACCTGTTGTTGAAGAGGGTCCGGAAGTTCAACCAGCAGTGAACATGGCGAACAACGAGAGGCAGATGAGGGACTACACCCGTCCAAGTGTCGAAGGGTTGGTGTCTCCAATAGTGATTCCTGCATTGCCAGCAGGAGTGCAGTGGCAGTTCAAAACTCACTATGTGACCATGGTGATGAACGCGCCTCAGTTCAGCGGGACGGTCACTGAAGACCCGAATGTCCATCTCACTACATTCCTGAGATTGGTAGGAGCGTGTTCGACACCAGCTTCGCAGGAGGTGGCTCGGCTCACTCTGTTCCCATTCTCTCTGAGGGATAGAGCAGCTGAATGGCTAAACTCGCTGACGCCTGACAGTATCACTACTTGGGAAGAGCTGGCTAATGCATTCTTGGCAAAATACTTTCCACCCTCTCGGATGCTGACCATGAGAGGAGAAATCACTAACTTTAAACAGTTTGCCGGTGAGTCTTTGTCTGAAGCTTGGGAGCGTTTTAAGGGGATAGTAAGGAAGGTACCACATCACGGACTAGGTGAAGAGGTTATACTGCAGTCCTTTTACAAGGACTTGGATCCGTCTAGCCGGTTGTTGGTTGATACTTGTGCTGGAGGTAGTTTGATGGAGCTGCCCATTACACGGATTAAAGAGCTGCTAGAGACTATTACTACAACAGCTAATCAGTGGGGAGGTACGAGAGCTGGAGAAGCTGCACCGAAGAAACCAGTTGGGGTTTATGAAGTAGATTCAAACACTTTCTTGGCTGCCAAGATAGAAGCAATGTCGAAGTAGTTTGAACGTATGTGTGTAGTTATGAATCCGCAGTCCAGTGCAGTAGCTCCTGAGGTTTTTCCACCTTGCGAATACTATGGTAGAGCTTCTAACATGTGCCAGTGTTCTCCACCACAAGAAGAGGCAGCGAATTATGTTGGTAACAGACCGGGTAATTATTTTGGGAATCAAGGAAATCCGGGTTACCAAGCTCAGTAGCAGAACCGTTACCAAGCTGGTGGTAACAACAATTACAATCAGAGGCCCCAACAGCAGTACAATCCCTCCTATCAGAAGCAGCCACTGCAGAATCAGTAAGCACAAAATTCGGGTGCTGGAGCGTCTTCTAGTATGGATGCAGTTCTGGCCAGGATGAATGATTTCATCTCGGTTAATACGAAGAAGTTTAATGAGCTGGAAGCTTTCAATCAGGAGCAGAGAACCTTCAACAATGATTAGAGGACATTCAATAGGAACATCGAGACTCAGCTGTCTCAGATATCTCAGCAGTTAGCTCAGCTTCCTTTGGGTTCCTTGCCTAGTCAGTCGGAGCAGAATCCGAGAGAGCATGCCAAGGCTATCACGTTGAGGAGTGGTACACAGCTTGACTCGGTGGTCCCTGAAGTTGAGGCCCCTCTCCCCAATGTTGAGCAGAATGAAGAAATTGCACTAGCAGGTTCTCAGGAGGAACCACCAGCTGAAGAGGAGGTGGCGATTAGCAAGACTACTAAGACTTCCACACCTCCACGACACGCAGTTGCTGAAGCGCCAGTTCCTTTTCCAAACCGGTTGAAGAAGAGAGACTTGGATGAGCAGTTTGGTAAGTTTTTGAGTATTTTTAAGAAACTAACCATTAACATTCCTTTTTCTGAAGCTTTGAAGCAGATGCCAATATATGCGAAGTTTATGAAGGACATCCTGTCCAACAGACGGTCTTTAGTGGAGAAGGATACTGTGCAGCTTACTGAGAGCGTTTCAGCTGTGCTTTCGAAGAAGCTTCCA
The DNA here is from genome assembly GCA_023374045.1 of Limonium bicolor. NCBI lineage: Eukaryota > Viridiplantae > Streptophyta > Magnoliopsida > Caryophyllales > Plumbaginaceae > Limonium > Limonium bicolor. Next base: position 5,255,972 of record CM041779.1, on the reverse strand, counting down.
CCTAAGCTTGATGATCCAGGTACTCTGGTCATACCTTGTGCGATAGGTAATGTGAATTGTGGTAAGGGTTTATGTGACTTAGGTGCAAGTATTAATTTGATGCCATTATCTATGTATTTGAAGCTTGGTTTAGGAGAATGTGAACCTACACGAATTACTTTGCACTTAGCTGATAGGTCAATTATCCTACCTAGAGGTGTGGTAAGAGATTTAATTGTTTCAGTTGGTACTTTCGCTTTCCCTGCTGATTTTGTTATTCTAGACATGGAGGAAGACAAGGTAGTACCACTTATTCTAGGTCGACCATTCATGCGTACAGCAAGGACCCTTATTGATGTTGAAGGAGGGAAGATTATACTGCGTTTACATGATGAGCAGCTTGTTTTTGATATGACCAAGGCTGCCACTCACCCTTCTGATGTTCATGCTTGCTTTAGTTTATATTGTATTGACACTTTGATGCAGGATTATTCTTACAGCCCCGCGGAGCTGGATGCGTTGGAGAAGTGTTTGGTGGATTCCATAGAGACCACTCATGATGATTCTGAGGTTTCTGCTACAGCATTTCAGCTTTCTGCTGGGAGGCCATATAGGAAGAACCACAGGATCGAGGAGGAACCGCTGGACCGAGTTCCAAAAACACTAGCTCCTTCTGTGGAATCACCACCTTCGCTTGAACTTAAACCGCTTCCTAGTCACCTTAAATATGCTTTCTTAGTTCCACCTACTGATTTACCTGTTATTATTTCTAATGCTTTAACTGATGAACAGGAGGAAGCATTGTTGCAAATTTTGAGGAGGAACAAAGAGGCGCTAGGATGGTCCATTGCTGATATCAAAGGCATTGCTCCTACATTCTGCACCCACCGCATTTATCTTGAGGAGGACTACAAGCCATTGAGACAGCCCCAGCGGAGACTGAACCCCCACATGAAAGAGGTAGTCAAGAAGGAAGTTATCAAGCTACTGGATGCAGGTATAATCTATCCAATCTCTGACAGCGAATGGGTAAGTCCTACTCAGGTAGTACCTAAGAAGGGAGGTTTAACTGTGGTGCCTAATGATAAAGGTGAATTAATTCCTCAACGTACTATTACTGGGCATAGAGTTTGCATTGATTATAGAAAGTTAAATGCCGCCACTAGGAAAGACCACTTCCCCCTTCCATTTTTATTGACCAGATGCTGGAGAGGCTTGCAGGACAAGAATATTACTGTTTCTTAGATGGTTACTCTGGTTATTTTCAAATTCCAATTGCTAAGGAGGACCAAGAGAAAACCACTTTTACATGTCCATATGGTACTTATGCTTATCGTCGCATGCCTTTTGGTTTATGTAATGCACCTGGCACTTTTCAACGTTGCATGACTGCTATCTTTGCTGATTTTATTGAAAAATGCATCGAAGTCTTTATGGATGATTTTTCTGTTTTCGGACCGACTTTTGATGCATGTTTGAGAGACTTGGATTTAATATTAGCTAGATGCAGGGAAACTAACTTGGTGCTCAATTGGGAGAAGTGCCACTTCATGGTGCAGGAAGGCATCGTGCTCGGACACAAGATTTCTAAGAAGGGGATCGAGGTGGACAAGGCCAAGGTTGAAGTCATAGAGCAGCTGCCACCACCATCATCGGTGAAGGATGTCCGAAGTTTTCTCGGTCACGCAGGTTTTTATAGGCGTTTCGTCAAGGATTTTTCTAAGATCTCTAAGCCTCTTTGTGATTTATTGCTTAAGGATGTTAAATTTGAGTTTACAAAAGAGTGCTTAGATGTTTAATTTGCTCAAAGCTAATTGATTTCTGCACCTTATTGTTGCCCTGATTGGTCGTTGCCTTTTGAGATTATGTGTGATGCTAGTGACTACGCGTTGGGAGCAGCTTTGGGTCAGAGGCATGACAAGGTATTGAGAATAGTCTACTACGCGAGTAAGACTATGAATGAGGCGCAGAAGAACTACGCCACAACGGAGAAGGAGCTGTTGGCGATCGTCTTTGCTTGTGATAAGTTTCGACCGTACATCATTGGCAGCAAAGTCATCGTGCATACTGACCATTCCGCTCTCAGGTATCTCTTTGGAAAGATTGATGCTAAACCTCGTTTGATCCGATGGATTTTGCTTTTGCAGGAATTTGACATTGAGATTAGAGACAAACCTGGAGCGCAGAACGGAGTGGCGGATCACTTATCCCGTATGGAAGTTCCAGATGATGGCAGGCCGATCAATGAGTATTTCCCTGATGAGTATGTCTTCATGATCGGTCATTCCACGGACCCTTGGTATGCTGATATTGCAAACTACCTAGCCAAGGGCATCGTTCCTCCAGAGTTGTCATATCAGCCGAAGAAGAAGTTCTTCTCCACGGTCAAGCACTACCTTTGGGACGACCCGTTTCTGTTCAAGGTTTGTGTAGATGGTATGATTCGTCGTTGTGTATCTGAGAATGAAGCTAGAGACATCCTGACACACTACCATTCTAGAGAAGCAGGGGGTCATTTTGGTCCGGCTAGGACAACCGTGAAAGTTTTGGAGGCTGGCTTCTTCTGGAAAAATCTGAATAAGGACTGTTATCAGTTTGTTTCCACATGCGACCAATGTCAGAGGCAAGGAAATTTATCCAGACGTCATGAGATGCCTTTGAATTCGATCCTGGAGGTTGAGCCGTTCGATCTATGGGGCATTGATTTCATGGGACCGTTTCCATCCACCCAAGGTAACCTCTACATCATGGTAGCAGTGGATTATGTCACCAAGTGGGCTGAAGCGATAGCAGCACCGACTAATGATGCAAGAGTGGTGCTCAAGTTTTTAAAGAGGAATATCTTTACCCGTTTCGGTGTCCCACGAGCAATCATCAGTGACGGGGGTACACACTTCTGCGACAAGCAGTTTGAGGCTCTTCTACAGAAATACGGTGTGCGACATAAGGTTTCTTTACCATATCATCCACAGACGAATGGGCAAGCCGAGATCGCCAACAGGGAAATTAAGTGGATCCTCCAGAAATCTGTCACATCCTCGAGGCGAGACTGGTCCCTTAAGTTGGATGACGCCTTGTGGGCATACCGCACTGCATTTAAAACACCTTTAGGTATGTCCCCGTACAAGTTGGTTTTTGGCAAGGCGTGTCACTTACCTGTGGAGCTGGAGCACAAGTCTTTTTGGGCACTCAAGGCATTGAATTTTGATCTGCAAAAGGCCGGTGAGAAGCGTAAGTTATAGTTGTGTGATCTCGAGGAGTTTAGAGAGGAAGCTTATGAGAACGCCAAGATTTATAAGAAGAAAACAAAGAGGTGGCATGATAAGCTATTGGTCAAGCGTGAGTTTCACGTTGGGGATAAGGTTCTTCTATTCAACTCCCGTCTGAAATTATTTCCAGGGAAGTTGAAGTCTCGTTGGTCTGGACAGTTTACAGTGACGAATGTCTCGCCCTATGGAGCCATCGGTTTAATCAATGCAGAAGGGGAAACATTCAAAGTCAACGTGTCTCAGCTGAAGCATTATCTCAGTGGTGACATCGCTGACGTCCATTCGGTGATCACGGTCTTTGATCCTCCATACTGATTATCCAATGCACGGTCTAGCCAAATACCGAAAAGACGGGCGGCTGGCTGGGAGACAACCCAGTTTTGTGAGTTTTATTATTTTCGTTTTTGTTTATTTCTTGTCAGTTTTATTGTTTTTCATTCTTTATTGTTGGGCTAACGTGTTTGTTAGATATGTTTTGTTTAGTTTTACATCGTATTGAAGGTAAATTTAGAAGTTTGGAGGGACAACAGTTGCAGATTTTAGTTCTGGCCACTTCTGAGGGTGGTCCGGGTTTGTATCTTGGTTTGCAAACCCGGACCGTATGTTTGGCAAAGCTACTGTGATGTTTTATGGGTGGTCCGGGTTCAGGTGCGAGTTTGCAAACCCGAACCTGGTGGGCGCGATACTTACTGTCTAGTTTTAGTGGGGGTCCGGGTTTGCGTATTGGTTTGCAAACTCGGACCACATGCGCGGAGAAGCTACTGACTTATTTTTCATATGGTCCGGGTTTGCGTACTTGTTTGCAAACCCGGACCCAATTTACAGCAGAACAAAGAGGGGTGCGCGATCTAAATCCCTAATTTACTTCCTTCTTCCTCGCACCGCTACCCAATTACCCAGTCGCCCTGCTTTCGCCATTGTTCCCGTCCCAGCCTCTCATCTTCTTGACCCACAGTCGACCTCGCCACCTCCACTGTTCCACTTCACCATCTCCGTCGCATACTACCCCCTCGACTCAACCCCACCTCACGCCACTCACCCGACACCACTTCCGTCGCCTTCCACCTCCACTTTCACTTCCGACATTCCTTCCTGTCCCGCTGCCCAAATAGCACCACCACATCACTAATCCCCCACCACTAAACCGCCCTGCCCAGTCCCGAACTCACCCCAACCTACAGCCCAATCTTTTCCGGTCGAAGCGTTCTCACGCTTGCGTCGAACTCAATCACTGCACACCTATCCGACCCGGTCGCACACAGCCATCTTCGAATTTCTCTTCGTTTGACTGTTATTATGGCACCAAAGCGCACACGTCGGTCTTCTGCTGCTGCCTCGGCATCAGCCGCACCTGCTCCGCCTGCCCCGACACCTCCAGTCCAATACCGCGAGTCCGTGCGTGCCGATTTCATCAGTGATGCAGCATTTGATTGGTACAATGTCAAGGACCGGAAGATCATTCCGGAAAGGTTAGTGTCTGATGAGTTGATCACTGAGTTTGATTTACAGAGTGTTTTTGATGCAAAGGGTTGGGGAAATTTGTTGCATGTGGGTCGGGGATGCTATTATCCGCGCTTGATCAAATTGTTTTATGCTAATGCTGAGAAGACGGATGGTTATGATATAATTAGCGCTTGGATAAAAGGAAGGTACATTGAGATTGATCATCAAGCGGTTGATGAGTATTTTGGAGTCCAGGATGCCTTTGATAGGAATGTGTTTAGGGAGGCCTTGAAAATTTTGGATAATGATAAGAGACGGGCAAAGGAACACTATTTGAGGCTGGTGGTAAATGACCCGGAGGTACAAAACCGTCAAAGACGGTCTTCACGGGATAAGCAGGTAGTGACAGGGGATAAACTGCAGACTCCGATTGAGCGGTTGATTCTGGCCATTATTATGCATAATGTCTGCCCGAGAGAGTGTGCTGACTTGAATGCTCTGGATTGTTTCTTTATGCGACATCTGCTGGATGATGAGTTCTCTCACGGCGCTTGTCCTATTGTTTTCTCTTCTGTTGTTATTGATCATATTTTGCGTATCATGGATGTGGACAGCACCGCTTCTCTTGCTTTTCCGCACTTTATGCAGTATCTTTTTGAGAAGGCTGGAGTTAGTTTCCGTGATGAGCAGCCTCAGAACCCCGCGTCTCCCTTGGACATGACTGCTATGCATCACTTTCAGTGGGAGAAGATCGGAGACGGGTGGATTAAGCGCCGTCGTGCCCGACCGGGTGAGAGAGCTGCCCGAGCTGCTGGTGCTGATGGGGCCGGGCCTTCACAAATTAGGGGTGATGATGGGCCTGCTGCGGGTCCGATGCCAGGTTTTGAGGAGCTGATGATAGAGTTTAGAGATTGGCAGGGGGTGTGCACTACCTGGTTTGATGGCTTTGACTCGCGCCTCGATGATTTATCCACTCAGGTTCAGAACTATGGGGTTCGTCTGACGTCTTTGGAGGCGCGTCGCCATGCTGCTGAGGTTCGCCAGGAGGTGCGGATGGCTGATTATGATGCCCGCTTCACTTGTCTGGAGGCGTGGCATCTTCCGCTTGGGTCGCAGTCACAACCTCCACCATACCCCTAGGTTTTGGAAGCTTGGGTTATTTCATTCTCTACCTTTTTGGATATTTTGATGTGTTTTTATTTTACTGTGTTGCTTTTGAGATATTTTCCTTTGGATTGTACTTCTTTCTTTTTTTGGATTCGAATGTTGCCTGTTTCATTACGTCTGTATCACTTAACTATGATGTTTCACCCGCTTACTTACTATTCTGCAAGTCGGTGTTGGTTGTGGTTTATTTCTTGAGCTACAGGTCTGCTTTTGCGGCGTGTGAGGTATTGAGGGAACCAAAGGAAACTCTGTCAAATTTTCTGCAGAATTCAACAACCCGCTGTTTTACATAAGTGTGAGGACGTTGTCCTCACCATACTCCAGGGGCGTGATTTTCTAACTTCTTTTATTTTTCAAACGTTGTTTTCCGCAAAGTTGTGTTTTCCTTCCGTATTAATCATTTTCATGAAGCAATGAGGGCATTGCTAATTTTTAAGTGTGAGGAAGGGAAATTACACATGCTCATGTTCACGCTCAGTTACATTCGAATGTGCTAATTTTGAAAATTTTCTCTTAAGACTATCATTCCATTTTCACAATATTTTTGCTGGCCCTCAAAAATTTTTGGTTGCATAACATACCTGAGTCTTATTCAGTGGTTGGATAAGTTGGTTTGGAACACCGCACGAGTAGCACTAGTTTTTGTGAGATCGAAGCTGGAAAACAGTTGTAAGAATTCTGGTTGCACTGCTTGTATGTACAGTTTTTGATTAATGCTTGTCTATTTCTTCACTAAAAAGTTAAGCCTATTAGTATAGCTATTTGTCTTTGATTTCACCTGGGGACTTTGGGAATGATTATTGAATGAAAGGAAGGAAGGACAAAGGCAAGGTACTCCTCTAATCGAACTTTTAACCCAGAAAACAGGCCTCGCCCATTTGGTAATTAAGTCCTCGGGGTGCCTCATCACCCATCTACCTAAGGTCATCTGATCTGGGATAGAAGACCCAACGCCGCTACATGAATGGAGAGAAAAGTCTGAGGGATATAAAAGAGAAAGTTAATGCTTGTTTAGAAAGTTGAAGAAATTTATTAATTTCAAATGCAAAATGCAAAGTCTTTCTTGATTATGAGTACGTGGTGATGAAAGGTAATATGGAATAAGATATTACTTCTCACCCCTTGTCGTCCATGGATTGTGGACAGTTAATTGGAAAGTAGTCCCTGAGTGAAATTGGAGTCAGTGGTTTTACTATGTGTCTTAAGCCTTTGCAAAATACTTCTCAATTCACTGTTTATGAAAACCTGCAAGTGTGCATCATTGTTCTCTATGACTGCTTTTCATTATTAGATTTCCTTGTGCACAGTTCTAAACTGATGACTCCCTTCTGTAAGATTTCAGTATGTTTCTATTTGCTTGAGGGCAAGCAAAGATTAAGTGTGAGGAAGTTGATAAGTCAGGAATTTGTCTAACTTTACTAGACTAATTCATGCTTAATTTTCTACATTATGACATTAACTTCCCTCCGTAATGCTTTATTTACTCTTTATTGTTATATTTGTCTCCAATGATCGATTTCATATGTTTTCAGGATAAAATGCTCAACAAAGTGCTTAAATGAAGATTTTAGAGGTTAGAGCAACATGGGAAGTCAAACCAGAGTCAAAAGGGAGATTTTCATTGACCACGGCTGTGTTTTATTGAGGGTCCGGGTTTGGAGCTGGGTTTATAAACCCGGACCATCTCATCGCAGAACCTTCTGCCTATTTTCAGACGCGGTCCGGGTTTGTGTCCTACTTTGCAAACCCGGACCATCCCAAGCGAGAACCTTCTGCCTATTTTCAGACGCGGTCCGGGTTTGTGTCCTACTTTGCAAACCCGGACCAATACAAGCGGAGCGCCAGAGTTTTGTTTCGGAAATAACGGAATTGGTGTCTATCTTTAATATTTGTTATTATATCTCTTAGCCATCGCTTAATTAGATTAGATTAGAGATAGATTAAAGATAGAATTCTGTTGTTATAAAAGGGGGAGTCTGGCCAACGTGAGAGATACGCTTCGATAGCCCACAAATTATCACGATACAGAGAGATTAGCTTAAGTTAGAGTTTGAGTCTGGTTTGGAGTTTGGAGCAGAGCAGAGCAGAAAGTTCATCACGGAGACTTCTCCAGAAGTCTCGACAGAGTTCCTTCTTGTTCTCTATAACTACTCATTACAGTTTTGTTCATTGTAAACATGTCAATGCCTGAGTAGTCTCCTTTAGATTTCGGTTTGCTATGTATCCCTAAATTGACTATTCCTGTTCCTTTGTGATTTAATGCAATTCGATTGAGTAAAGTTATTTTCCTTGCTTAATTTCTTTAATCGTTATAATTTGGCCAATTATAAAGATTAGTATTTTGTTAGCTTATATGTGACGACTGCGGCTTTCAATTGATTACAGGAAAATAACCGGTTAGTTTAGAGACGGTAATCCCTCTAATTGCTAATTGATCAATAAACTAGATTGTCCTTAAGGCGGTTAGTAAACAGTTGGTTCGTAACGAGAGTTAGAATTCATTCTTTGCTAACTAGTATTTGCTAAGCGGGAGACCGGAGGTAAATTATCATTGTTCTAGGGTTTTACTCAGAATTATCTTGGAAATCACTTAGGGATAGGAATTACAGATTTAGGGTGCAGTAGTAAACTGGAATCTCCTTTCCAAATCAGTTTCACAACATTTATTTTTCCTGCTTGTTATTGTTTCACATTCTGTTTACATTTTCTAAGTGTCATCAAATCAAACCCCAATTTCCTGTTTTAATTTGTTATTTCACTTTCCGTTTAATAAAGATTTAAACTATACACATCGCCTCCTCTGGTTCGATACTTAGGGAATACTCTCTATTAAAACTTGCTAGAATTGACCGGTACACTTGCCGTTAGGTTTTACCCCAACACTAAACACTCATCAGAAAAATGGAATTTAACATATTTTGCAAGTAAATCACAAAGAGGCTTAGTAATCTTGGAAAAGTCCTTAATGAATCTTCTATAAAAACCAGCATGCCCAAGAAAACTGCGAACATCTTTAACGGAAGAAGGAGGTGGAAGCTTCTCAATTACCTCAATTTTTGCACGATCCACCTCTATACCTTTTGATGATATCTTGTGGCCAAGAACGATTCCTTCCCGAACCATGAAATGGCATTTCTCCCAATTCAACACCAAGTTGGTCTCCTCACACCTGGCTAAAACGAGATCAAGGTTCTCTAGGCAAGCTTCAAATGTTAGTCCAAAAACAGAAAAGTCATCCATGAAAACCTCAATACACTTCTCAATATAATCAGAAAAGATAGCCATCATACAGCGCTGAAAAGTAGCAGGAGCATTGCATAATCCAAAAGGCATTCTTCTATATGCATAAGTTCCATAAGGACAAGTAAAAGTAGTCTTATCCTGATCCTCAGGGGCTATGGGAATCTGAAAGTAGCCAGAATAACCATCCAGAAAACAATAGTAAGCATGTCCTGCTAATCTCTCAAGCATTTGATCAATAAAGGGAAAGGGAAAGGGAAAATGGTCCTTACGAGTAGATTCATTCAATTTTCTATAATCAATACACACTTGCTAACCTGTAGTAGTGCGCTGAGAAATCAACTCACCTTTATCATTAGGAACAACAGTAATCCCCCCTTTTCGGTACTACTTGTACGGGGCTCACCCACTTACTATCAGAAATAGGATAAATAATCCCTACATCAAGTAATTTGATTACCTCTTTCTTAACTACCTCTTTCAGAACTGGATTGAGGCGTCTTTAAGGCTGAGCAAGTGGTCGGTAAGCATCCTCCATGTAGATCCGGTGTGAGCACCACTGAGGGCCGATTCCTTGAATGTCTGCTATCGACCAACCGATAGCTTTAGTATGTTTTCGCAGCACCTCTAGAAGTTGTTTTTCCTGCAAAATTGTCAAATCAGAAGAAATGATAACAGGTAATTCAGATGGTTCTTTAAGGAAAACATATTTTAAATGAGGAGGAAGGGGTTTCATCTCCACTGCAGCGGTATGGGGCGAAGAAGAAGAAGAATCTGAACAAGCTGAGAAAGTGGAGGTGCATTACTGCATGACGACTATACATCGGTCTCACACTGATAAATCGACATACGATGAAACCATGTGTCTGGTTGCAAAAGATAAGGAGCATCACTCTCTTGTAGGAGAGCAGATAAGTTCTCTTAACCTAGATAATATCTATAGGGAGTCTTCGAAAGACCAGATTTTTGACGCCTTGACAACTGCTCTATTAGAAATTGAAGGATTAAAAGGGAAACTTGATAATGTTATTAGTAAAGAGGATCAGATAAAACGACTAGAGTTAGAAATAAATGAGTTGAAAAAGGAAAAATCAGGAGATATCAGAAAAGCTAGTAGAAAGCTCATCTAAGGTGTTGCAATCCATGTTCACATCGTCGGTGAAAAGTAAGTTGAGTTCTCTTCCGGAATGGGCAGAAAAGGAAATTCAACTACTTAAGGCAGATAATGAATGGATTCGTCAGGATAACGCTGATCTCCAGAAACAATGTGATACTCTTGATAGAAGACTGAACATCATTAATCTAGAAAACCCATCGTGGCATACAGGAAAAATCAAACTTAATGAAATTGTTAGAAAACCAAATCAGAATCGGAATGGGTTAGGATTCCGTGGAGTGGAAGCTGATCTAAGACCGAAGAAACAATATGCGAAAACTAAAACACATCTTGTAATGAGAGACTCTTCGTTTTGTCATGCTACTACAGAATATAGTTATTGTCATATTCTTGGACATCATATCAATTCGTGTTTTAAGCTACAACGGAAAAATGCTAGAGACTCAATTTCTCGCACTGTTAAATATGCTAGTATGTATTCTCATCGACCCAAACAGCAATGGGTCCCTAAACGATATTGATATTCTTTTTTTTTCCAGGACTATGCTGATGGAGCTAATATATGGCTTATGGATAGCGGCTGTTCTAGGCATATGATTGGAGACCATACACTGTTTTGGGATCTTGAGGGATTACATGGAGGATTTGTGACATTTGGAAATAATGGGAAGGGGCAGATCATTGCTATAGGCACAGTTGGTCATCAGGGAAGTGTTGAAGATGTGTGCCTGGTGGATGGATTGGAGCATAATCTACTAAGTGTGTCACAAGTGTGTGACAAAGGTCCTTCCTCCATTACCTTTGATTCTTACGGTTTCATCGTCACAGATTTGACCACTGGAGCACCTCTCTTGCAAGGATATCGCAAGGGAAATTTGTATCTAGTGGATGTTGATGATCAGAGGTTGGATGCCACTTGCCTCACTTTTTCCACAGAAAATGCAAATTTATGGCATCAGCGTCTCGGTCAGGCTCACAATCGGTTGATCAATAAACTGCGCACTCAACACCTGGTTGAAGGGTTACCATCTACGGTCCTTCATGAAGACCATCCTTGCAGTGCTTGCCAGCAGAATAAGCAGACTCGATCAGCTCACATTCCCAAGTATGTTGTTTCCACCTCCACTGTGCTGGAACTGGTACACATGGATTTGGTTGGACCTATGCGTACTATGACCAGAGCGGGGAAGAGATATATTTTTGTTTTGGTTGATGATTATTCTCGTTTTACTTGGATATACCTTCTTCATGCTAAAGGCGATACTTACAATCTGTTTAAAAGTTTCTGTGTTCAGATACAACGTCAATTGGGATTCCCTTTGCGTACCATACGATCAGATAATGGTACATAATTCGTCAATCATCAGTTTCAACAGTTTTTTACTGATCAAGGCATCACTCATTCCTTTTTTGCAGTGCGTACACCTCAGTAGAATGGTGTCGTGGAACGGAAAAACCGGACATTGGTTGAGATGGCTCGCACAATGCTTAATGCTAGTGGCTTAGCACCAAGTTTTTTGGGGGAAGCTATCAACACGGCGTATTATATTCTCAACCGTGCTCTCATCAGACCTATACTCAATCAGACTCCATATTAACTGGTGAAGGGACGACCACCGTCAATTGGTTATTTTAAGGTCTTTGGCTTCCGGTGCTTCATTTTGCACAATGGCAAACAGAACACCGGGAAGTTTGATACCAGAGGGGATGAAGGAGTATTTTTGGGATATTCCACTACCAGTAAGGATTATTGAGTGTTTAACAAACACACTCTTGTCGTGGAAGAATCAGCATATGTTTGATTTGATGAACTGAATTTTGGCTCTCGAAATCCATACAGTATAGGGTCAGAATTAAGTATCGATGACTCTGATGATTCAGACTCAGATTCACCACCTCCCTCAGTTCAAATTTCTCCCATTATGTCACAAGTCGATTCCCATTCAGTTCCTTCTACTTCGTTACAACCATCTTCTGACACTCCCGATGGCTCTCCTATGCAAGTTGAATCCTCAAGAACAAGCAATCCTGTGTCAGAATCTAATGATAGCCCTAGCTCACAATCAGATGATAGTCCCAGCTCACCACCTCCTAGTATTCCTTCTCGCCGGGCTCCTAGAGTTTCGTTGGATAATATCCTCTCAGACTTGAACTCAGGCCGAGTAACTCGCCACTCTCTTTGAAACTATTGCGCTCATGAGGGATTCCTGTCCAGTATTGAACCCCGTAACATAAAAGAAGCCCTTACTGACTCTGATTGGATACAGGCTATGCAGGAGGAACTCAACGAGTTCAAACGGAATGACGTCTGGATTTTAGTTCCTCGCCCGAGTCATAAGGAAGTAATCGGCACACGGTGGGTTTATCATAACAAACTTGATGCAGATGGTCATGTCGCCCACAATAAGGCTCGCTTAGTCGTTCAGGGGTATAATCAACGTGAGGGTATAGATTATGATGAGACTTTGCACCTGTTGCCCGTCTAGAAGCTATTTGTATGCTGATTGCTTTCGCTGCTCACAGGGCGTTTCCTTTGTATCAAATGGATGTTAAATGTGCATTTCTGAACGGGTACATTGACAAGGAGGTCTATGTAGCTCAACCTCCAGCCTTTGCTGATCAGTCCAGACCTGATGATGTCTATTTACTCAAGAAATCTGTTTATGGTTTAAAGCAAGCCCCGAGGGTCTGGTACGCGCGCCTCACCTCATATCTACTTCAGCAAGGTTTTACACAGGGTAAAGTGGATAGCACACTTTTTCTCAGATTCCAGGATTCTGATCTTTTGCTGGTTCAGATCTATGTCGATGACATCGTCTTTGGTTCTTCCTGTCCCACGTTATCTAAATCGTTTGAGACAGTGATGACTAATGAATTTTCTATGAGCAGTATGGGTGAACTCACCTTTTTCCTAGGATTGCAAGTTCGCCAAAGCAAGACTCACACGTTTGTCTGGCAAGGAAAATATACTATTGAACTACTGTCCAGGTTTGGGTTTGATTCCGCTAAATCCCTGGCTACTCCAATGTCTAATGTTCTCAAACTTGGTTCTGAAACTCACGCTGAACCCACTGATCCTACTGAGTATAGAGCTATGATTGGTTCACTGATGTATCTCACCACAAGTAGACCTGATATCCTTTACAGCGTTTGCTATTGTGCTCGATTTCAAGCTGATCCACGGGTTCCGCATCTTCAGGCGGTCAGACGAATTTTTCGTTACTTAAAAGGCACTCCTAACCTGGGTTTGGTTTATCGTGTAGGATCTTCTTTTACTCTCCAGGCTTACACTGACGCAGATTTTGGAGGATCGCTTACTGATCGTAAGAGTACATCAGGATGTGCTCATCTTCTGGGTACTAGTCTGGTTTCCTGGTTCTCTAAGAAGCAGTCCTCCGTCGCTTTATCCACCACTAAAGCTGAATATATTGCTGATGCTGCTTGCTGCGCCCAGGTTCTCTGGCTCCAATATCAACTTGAAGACTACGGTATGCCTCAATCACCGGTCCCAATTTACTGTGACAATCAGTCTACCATTGCTTTGTCCAAGAACCCGGTACAACACTCCCGTACAAAACATATCGAGATTCGTCATCACTTTCTTTGTGATCAAGTTGAAAAAGGAACAGTGGAATTGCTTCATTGCTCCATGGGGCAACAGTTGGCGGATATTTTTACCAAACCTCTCCCTCGAGAAATCTTCCATCGTCTGAGTCTAGCACTGGGCATGGTTACCATTGATTAAGGTCCATTTCTTTCATTTTCTGTGTTTTTCTCTTTTGTGTACAAACATGGTACTAGAATCGAGTGGAGCGTTTTTTTTTAACTTTTACAACTAAGTGAGGATTCCGTGGATTATTGTGGAACATGTTATAGCTGATCTGGATCAATGTTATCGTTGGAATGTTTTTCATGTTACTGGCTTATCTTTCATCTTTCGTTTGTTATTTCTATTCTTATTTATGTTTTTCTATCATTTACAAAAACAAACACAAAAAAAAAACGACATGGCCCAAATATTTCTTCACGTTCTTCTCAAACGTCGTCCACTCTGCATACCCATTTACCCACGCTTTGTCAGCTTTTCCCGATTGTCAGTCTTAAACCCAAAATCTTCCGTAGCGTCCTTACCTTTTCAACATCTTTGCTATCTACTGCTTGTTTGCCATCCGTCTTTCTTGCTCCTTTACCTTCACCATGGAAATCGTTCCGTATGACCCTGCCTTTGCCTACTGTCAGCTTCTTTCTCTCTCAGTTTCGCATTTTCTTGATTCGCTTCCTCCGAGTATCTCCATCGACTCCAGCTTGCTCCCCATGCAGCCAGCACATCATGTCCCGCTTGCCGTTGAATACCCTCCTCTACTTTTACCCATGCCGCCCTCTACCCAAGATTCTTCACCCAAAAAGTGTGCTGATGACTTTCCATTCTGCAATGTTCCATTTGACGATTCCCCTGTTTCTGATTCTTTGCCCACATCACCACCATTATCTCCGCAAAATCCTTCTCCTCCTCGCCGAAACCCTAGGTCACAGACTCGTCCTTCTCGGACTGCTGTACTTCGATGTCGCCAGACTCTTCGGCCATGTCGTCTCATCCTCCTCCGCCCTCATCTACCCCGTCGCACCCTGATATTCTTTCGGATGATGATGTGCCATTGTCAGTCTTGCGCCAATGCAAGCGTTCCGCTGTACAAGCTCAGACAGCGTCTTCTTCCAAGCGTCCTCGCCGTGTGTCTCTGGTGCCCAGCTCTTCCGCTACTATGTCGGTTGCTTCATTAGGTTCTTCCTCGACAAATTCCGCTTGGTCTGGTCATTCCTTTCCCTGTTATCCTTCATTTAAATCTGAAATTCGTAATGCTCATATTGTTATGGGGAAACGTGTGGATTGTGCTTGGATCCGCAAGAATAAGCTATCCAATATTGCCAGTTGTCTTTCGGCTCAAGGCTGGTCGTTAGTGTTTACTTTGGGTACGAAAATTTACTGGGAGCCAGTTAAGGAATTTTACAAGAACCTGCAATTTGTGGATGAGTATCTGATTCGGTCCAAAGTTAAGGGTGTGGATATTGAGTTAACTCCTGATTTTATTGGCATGATTCTGGATGTTCCTTTCGAAGGTGTTAAGACTTTTTCTCGTGAGGTTAATACTTTTGCTCTGTCACAAAAGGATGAGGATCTTTTTGGTTTCTTTGGGATTGAACCTGAGACCCAGAAGATTCGGTCTGCTCCTCAAAGGCAGCTTGATGTGCTTGGTCGATTGCTCCATATTATTGTTTATCAAGGCGTTGCTCCCAGGAATGATCAACGCGGGACAGTTACAAAGATCTTTCAGTACTACTCAGTTGATCTCTCTACTGAATCTGCAAAAGTCCTGGATCATAATCATGAGCTTTCTCAGACCACTCTGTCCAAGATGGGTCTAGCACTGGCTGGGAATATTTGGGTTGTAAAACAGCCTCCCAAGGTTGTTTCGGGCATTTCTGAGCATCTTAGTACACTCCCGCAACAATTGGATGAAATTCTGTCTCTCATCAAGGCTGTAGATGCTCGATTGGCACATCTTGAAGCTCATCTGGGGGTGCGACGTTAATTCTTCCTCATGCCCTCTGCCTAGTCCATACCTTAGCTCTGCTGCCCTTAGCTCTGATGTAGTTGTTTGATTCTAGGATGCGGTTGTTGTCCTTTCCTGTTACTGTTTGTTTCAGACTATTCTTCTTTCTGCACTTCGAATATTTTTGGTTCACTAGTGCTCTGTTGCTCTTGTTGTTTCCTTATGCCATTTTCTGAAACTCTTTCCTGCTATTAACGTTGTATAAAATGCTATCTTGTGTTCCACGATATATCTTTTTACATTTCGTGAGTTTCTAGGCACGTACCATTTTTGATTGCGCAAAAGGGGGAAACATGGTGAATATAAGTTTTGTGATTGTTGATCGAGTTAGCTTTGTTTCAGGGGGAATCTACATTTCAGGGGGAATACCTATGTGATTTATCTATTCACCATGATGAAGTTTGCACACATCAAAAAAGGGGGAAACTGTAAATGTATATGTGCCATACATACTTATAGTTTTTGATGTGTGACAACCATGCGGAACCGGTCTTGTACTCAGCATATGACCTTTCCGGTAAAATTCCTATGAACTTCAATAGAAACGTAGCTGCTCACGTGATAGCTTTTGCGATATCAAGTTGTTAAGATTTGCCCTGATATATCTCCTTTGTTAGCGTTCAGCGTTATTGTTACTTGAATATCTTGAGAGGTAAGTTTTGTTTAAGTCTGGGAAATTCCCATGTATACATATACTCTGTATAGATATAGTTTAGCGTTACGCTTTTGGGTATCAAGAACAGATCTACACCCTTTACGGCGAGACCCATTGAGTGAGAACGAGAGTGATTCTTTATACAATAATTTAGGAGTGTGATTATCATTCGAAGAGTGTGATTGTTCAAGGTGTTGAACAGATCAGGTGAGGAGATTTTCACGCTATTAATATATATTAGTGGCTGAGTTTTCTTCTATGTTTGGATTGCAATCTCTCGGGTGATTACTACTAAGAACTCAGTTCAAGACCGAGTATACTGGAGGTCTCATTACGAACTGTCACTTTGTATAAGAAACTGTTGTTTCGTTGCGCTCTCGTTTATATATCATTATACGGTTTTAAACAACTTCGTTGACGAGGTTTCCTATCTGTTGAGTTGTGGTTGCTCACCCCTTACCACAAATATATATACATTGTAGATTGATCGATGTTGGATTTGGGGCTTGATCTATGGAGCTTTAGTCTTCTATCTTTTCTTTCTACTTATGATTTCGGATATTGTATAGTACTTTGTAGCCTACGGGCCCTGACTATGTTATGTATTTACTTTGAGCATTGGGGTCTTTTGTATACCTTTGGATTCATCAATGCAAGTGTTATTTCCTTTTGTTTTCTGAATGTTTTGATTAGAGCCTTGCGTATCTTAGGTAGTAAGTGTGCAGCGTGTAACGGTCTCAAAACTAGCCCGATTTTGAGGTTTTTGCAACATATTTTGGTGGTTGTGTATAGAAACGCCGAAATAGATTGACCTATTTCGGTGGTATTCATTTTGACGGTTCATAACCGCCAAAATAGACTATTTGGAACCGCTGAAATAGACTGTTTTTCTACTAGTTTCCATTTTTTCAATCTGAATATATGGTGATGGTCAAAATATGCCTCTTGAGGTAGACCAGGGTAATCAAGAGTTGTAGTGCCTTCCTTGTCCTAGAGGTGGAACATCCATGGCTATGCAAAGAATCCACGTGCTTAGGGTCCACCAATATCTTTGGCTCCTCTAACCCATGAGGAGGTGTAACATCCCCCAAAACTAGTTGGTGTTTTATTAAAGTCGAAGTATAAGTTATAAATAAATTTTAAGCCATTAACTACTCAGCAACAGAAGTAAAAAATTATGTGTTACCACCACACTCACCAACTCGATAAGTGCTAAGGGTAATTAAAGCAAATAACTTCAACCTTTACCGAATACTCCCTCCGTCCGCTTTTGACCTTCCGGTCTCTCTGTTTTTTTTGTCCCACTTCCGTGTCTTGTTAAAAGTAAAGTTAGACTAAAGCTTTTTGTTTTCCAATTATACCCCTTCTTTTTTCTCTAAACTGCACGCGTCACCTAGGGTTTAAACATTTCACTTTCCCCTTTCTCATCTCTATCTCTGCTCATCTATCGACACCACCGTTCTTTCACTCTTCTGCTTCATTTTTTTCAATATCCTTGACGGCAAAAGTACCACGAACGAAGGCCTGTAAACCACAGCAATTGAAGTCTTGATTTGGGGTCTGATTATATAGTCACCCACAACTGGAGACTTGTTCGTCTCACCAATGGAATCCATCAGAGGATTTTTTTTTCTTTTTACCAATATCAAAAACTCGCACAAAATTTTTCGCTCATAATCAACCACAAAACACCGATATTGTACTGTCTACCGTCCGCTAATGGGGAGAGGGTTTCAGATCGTTGAGTCACGAAGTGCCTCCCTTCTAACCGTTGAAGACCACAACTAGAGGAAACCAATTTTTATGTTGCATGTGGGAAGAACTACAACGAAGTGCCTCCCTTCATACTGATTGTTCACTAAAGGTAATTATATTCCTACTTTCCTGCTATGAGCACCATACTTCCTTGCTGTTATACGTAGGTTGGCTTGCTTGAATGTACTGATTTTGGAATCCAAAAGATTTCTGATCTTATAAATGAACACTTAGTTAGATGTGTAGTATTGATAGCTTTACTGGCTAAATTATGAATTAGCGCATCTTCGTAGCTGGACTGGCTAATTTTTTAGTTTTGGTGTGGTGATAGTAGCAAATACCCTTATCGTGCAATATTACTTTCTTGAGATTGAGTTGATTTTTTTACATGTATAAATATAGTGTCTCTGTGCAACATGGGCTATGAATTCTCTCTATGAAATTAAATATTGTAGAACTGAAATAGAAATAGGCGTTATATTATAGCCAACATATAGGTAGTTGTACACTAAATCCAAAAAAACAATATCCCAAAAGAGTTAACTATCTGATGCCACTACACAACTGATAAAACAGTTAACCAACAAACTAATAGTTGTTCACTACAGCAAAATAGTTTGTTTACAAAATCAGTTAACTATGTAGCTCTTGGTTTGAAGTTAGATCCTAGGAAGCCAGATCCTAAGAAAGTCTCTAGCAAAAAGGTCCATTCGTTCTTCTTTGGACAGTTCTCCTTCATCATCTGGTAAGACATTCAAGTCAATGTCTAATCTAGACTTCTTGACTTTTGGGATGACCTGCTTCACCTCATCAGTAGGATTTCCTTGTTCATCTTTTGTAAATAGTCAAAATAAGAGAAACAGAGATGTAAGCATATCAGATACAAAAGGGGTGTTTATGTACATGAAAGTAGTAAACGTAACATAGTAAGTTCAACACATCATCAACAATTTCATGAGGGCAGCTTAATTGTAGAGGTAGTTCCCCCTGGTTCATCAATCTTTGTTTGCCCATATGAGGAAGCTTGTATCTATTATCACCATGAGTATTCAATGTTTCTAACATACACATTTGCCAACTTAGAAAACAATGATTAAGCTTTTCCTCACAAAATTCATCAAAGGATGTTTCAACTGCAACTACTAGCTCATCAATAGTCTTGCATGTTTTTTGCTGCTGTAGAGACTGAATTGCTCTAAAAAATCCAAGGTCTAGCACATTCATATCTGGGCTGTTAGGGGGCTGGCAGATTAATCTGATGTCAAACCCATCTTTTGACGCAGCCTCATTAAACTCTTGGTCATTTGGATGAATGTGTGGCTTGGCATTGTCTTGCTGGATATAGATTGTTTTTGAACCATAGCTTGGCCACTTTGAGCGAATAGTTGGCAGAACTTTTTCAATCAACCATGTTCTAGTGACATGTCTAGTAACAAGAATGGGTTTAGTTTCCATAGATCCTGCTGCACGGTTTTTGCTGCTACGTTTAGCAGGTTCTTTTTGAGTAAACGGAAAAATACCAATCTTTCCGGAAAATGTTGCACCTGTTACAGGATCACATCTAGGACGAGCAACCACACCTAGGAACATAATTTTAGGAATAAATCTTTTACTTTGACAGCGTCGAACAGGATCAACCTCTTCTGGGAGTAAATAACATCTATCAGTAGTTTTTGTCAAGTAGAACCACTTTTCATCAATGTGAATAATGTCAAACATGTGATGAAATAAAGGGTCTTGAGGAACTCTGTTCAGGTCTAGAGTTCTTTCTATATTTAGCATTGACAAACAAAACTGCATTCTGGTTTTTCTATTCTGAGCATGTAGATATGGTTTTATTGCACTTGTGTGTGCCCTAAGTTCTCCCTCTTTAATTCTACGATGCACTGTTGTTTTTGCCATTCCTAATGCAGATGCTAGTGAACGAATAGTTGTGCGTTTCCGTAGAGGGAGTTGGGCAACTTTACCTAAATCCATGTGAACTCGCTTCCGGCCAACTACACCGTATGTCTTTGGTGTCGAATCTGTGATTGTTCCAGCAGGAATTGAAGTCTTGATGTCCTTCCAATAGCGACTAACTGTTCTGGTGCTTATGGAGAATTCCACAAAAATGGAGGATAGAAGTCCTTGGTGCATTTTTCCATCTTGACTGCTAGCAAGAAGAGCTTCAATGAGGCGTTGCCTGTCTTCTTTGGAAAGCTTTGCTACTCTTGAATTCTCTCCTTCCATGGTTTTTTTAGTTCTCTGTACGTGGGTTTTTGAGGAAATTGTGTGTTGTTTCTGTTTCATTCTTATTTATAGGCACATTGTAAAGCAGGATTAATGTTGTGGTGGGAAATTTAAAACCTTAATTTTTCGTTGTTAAAATATGTGGAGGGAACTTCTATCTGTATTTGATTTTTGGTTTATGGAGGCGCAAGTGTACATAATGGCATTGGCAGGGTATGATGATGTGCATTGTCAGAGTATGATGATGTTGACAGGTTCAATTTCTGATATCAGTAACATTGTTCACGGTACTATAAGGGGTATTATGGTATAAGGGGTATTATGGTAAAACAAGTGAGGCTACAGTTGAAAAATCAAAAATTTCTTAAACTTTCTTAAACTTTGCGCTTTACATTGACCGGAAGGTCAAAAGCGGACGGAGGGAGTAATAAACCTTTACCGAATAATAAGCAAAAATGAGTAATAACAACATCTTAAAACTAACACCAGCAAGAGATGGTTAACACCAGTACGGTTCACCTCGTCATCATACAAATCTTATCCTAGAAGGTGCATGTTAAGTTCCTCATACCACCATTGAAGAATCGACATGGATCACACCGATAGAACAATTTTCTACCATTTTCAGTACCATTAGCAATAGAAGCTTGGAATGCCTATTGCACTTGCATTTGACATTGACAAAGATGAATATGATACAACTCATTAGATATGAAAATGATCACAACCTATGAATCACAAAAACACCAGTCCAGAATTAGGCTTAACGAGTTGAAGTTCATTAAACAATAACATGACAGTCACAATCCCACAAATTCACAAGTTCACATTGATGACAATCAGAACCTAAATATGTTCATTCGTGCTTACAATAATAACCTAAATCACCAATTTTCTGTTGAAAAAAATCTACATACACGTTGTCCCCTCTTGTTTTTGATTGATAGAAACTAATTCACTCACATAGATTAAGGATCGCAATCATAGAAAACAGGGACCACACCCACACAATTCCACCACTCAAACTTTCAGATATTTATATAGCTGAATCAAGACTACAAGTACACTACTTCACACCGCACATTGAAACAAATAAGTGAACCTCACGATGAAAAAAATCCAAAGGGATGTTCAATTTCAAAGGGAATGACATTGGCTTACGATACTGAAGGGGGGACTTGGGGATTAAAAAAATGGGCTCAAGAATAGTGAAGAATCGGGATATGAAATGAAGTCGTGATAGTAAAAATTCACATACCTCCACTCCCGTGATTCATTGAATCACACACAAAGAATCAGCCCCGAGTTATGGACTTCGACCAACACATAGGTTAGGGTTAAGCATGAAGTACGATAAAGAAGAGAACTAGAGTTCCGTGTTCTTACGGTTCGATTTAGGAATAGATAATGGGATGAGAGAAAGAGAGACTAACTGGGCGGGAAGATAAGTACTTGGACGTGGAATGGTATTTGTACGTCACCAGAGTTATCTGGGTATAGTCACAGTTCAACATTAGTTAACATGAGAAATAATAGAGTTATAGTTGGGCGGGTCCCTAGTTAGGGAACCCGTTAGTTCAAGGGTATATATATTGATACCCTCCACAAAGGGTATTTGTTGTATTATTCCATAATCTTAAGGGGGTTGTCAATAATTTTCTCGAGTATTTAATTTGAATAAGTAATTATCTTACATTTTTTGATGTATGTTGTAACAAGATGATGAATTAGACCAACTACAAGATTCTCAAGACCCTGCTACAGGAGACTACACTAGTTATCTATCCTTGCAAACAAGGATATCGAATCACCAACGATACAGACATAACCAAACTCAAGTTGATCATCATGCCCCTTCTTTTGTCATTGTCAACCAATCCATTTCTTGTGCAACAATAATCCAGGCACAAGGGCTGCACGTTTTTTTTTATAGTTTACTGCCAATGACAGTTTGTGGCAAAGTACGCTTCAAGAAGAAGCACTTGCCAAGTTACAGAGACACCAGGCATAACAAAAACAATACAAAATAGAACAATAACAAACAAAACACGCGAGAGAAAGAGTCAATAAGTAAACCATGGATCAAAGTGAGAGGGAGATTAGAACTCTAATGAGAGACTATCAGAGAGACTAGGTGTCGAGATCTCCGGGCGATTTTCTTTATTTTTCTTTTTTCCTTCAACCCTTGCACTTCTTCTCGGGCCTTCGAGAGATTTTGAAAGGTTCTCAATAGATAATAAGGGGTTCGGAATATGCACCTTTAGACGTTTACCAAAACCAAGACAAGCAACTGCCTCTTTGTTGGCAATTAAATCGGCCGTGTCTTTCCCAATTAAGCTAGCACCGATATCATAATAAGTTCGCATAGAATCAGGTATTTCATGTGGCAATGGAATCATGGTAGGATGGTCTGATGTACTACTGCCCACATGGACTGTGTCAATCGCTTCATTTGGATGCACGTAGACAACAATATAATGAAGTACGTCGTCTGCCACAAGCCCCTCGGGCTACACCTATGTCTGCATACCATTCAAGTTAGTGCTTTCCAACTTAGTCATTTTATCCAATTGACCAGACATAGCAGAGTTGTGGCTGTGAACCATATGCTTGAGAACGATCGAGTTCCCCACTACACACAAACTATTTTGCGGGAGCATCTATAACACTTCACATAGGTAACTATCCAACGACCTAGCTGTCAAGCCATTCGAGCTTGAAAACTAGTCATTTTAAGCCCATTGTCCTCACTTGGGTCTAAAAGTGGAAGACCTTATCGTAGTCATCTTATATTCATCCTTATAAACCACTCATATTAGTACTCATATTCTAATGTGAGATGGAGGTATCACATACTTCCTCACTCAAAGAAATCGCCATCCTCGTTGTAAGCCTTACATCCAACTCCCATAGACCTCCTTGGTAGGTGTCAGGTAGTCCATTCTGACACGGTCCCAATCGACTCTAATTGAAATACCCCAAATCTAATTAATACCTTTAAATTATTAAATAACGAAGAATTGATCTTAGAATAAATCATTTCGCGTACACATGCTAATTTATGCATGCAAACGTTACGTAAAATAATATTACGCGTGCGCATGCAAACTCATGCACGCAAACGTTTACGTAAAAATAGTCGTTTTACCGTAAACGCTAACGGACGTAATTTTACAAACGTTGTAACATACTCGAACAAAACACTCATGTACGTTTATTAACAAGGACTAAACTCCTTACATAACGAGCTCGATAAAGAGAGCGACAACAAGGAAAGATTAATATGAACTTTTATACAACTCATAACACGACAACGTTCGATCCACGAACACTAATACAATGTCGTCTACACGTACGCATATAAACACTTACGTACGAACATTAACGGGCATTAAACCCCTTACGAAACAAGCTCGGTAGAGCGAGCGTCATCTAGGAAAACATATACGAACGTTATACGACTCGTTACACAATAACGTTCATTGTAAAAAACGCGAAAAATATTAACGAGCAACGTAAATATTTTACGAGTATCTAAGCATTTATAAATGCTAAAATAAATATAAATGTGCATTTAAACAATGTAACAACTTATGATACATAATTTTAATACTTAATATGTATCATAAATACATAGGGAATGTTATAACATTACATATAACACAAAGTATACAATTTTTCCAAACAGCCCATATTGCCGTTTTGGTATACCATATTTGGTACTTGTTTTACACAATTTTACTTATTAAAACAATTAACTACCTAATGTACCTACTTTATATGAGAGTATATATTATTATGGCAAGTTAAACCTACTAATATACATCTTGTAAATTACCGATAATACACTTGTATTATCTAAACAAAACCGGTAGCTATCATATGCAAATTAACGTTAATATGCTAGCTTATAATCAGCAGTAAAAAAAAACTGTAGCTAGGCACCATGTGAGTACGTGATACACTTTTGAATAACCAAACAAATTCTGTAACGATTACTATATGCTACGGTAATGTGTATTCTTGATTAGCAACTTAAAAAAAAACTGTAACAACCATTAACGGTTATACACTTGCGCTAACCAACAAAAAAAATAAGAGCGTTTAGCATTATATACACCTACATACATTTGCAAACCGTAGCATATGTGCGATTCAAGCGATAAAAAAAAAATATGTAGTATGTATATATGCTTACCAGTTACATATATACACATGGGACAAGACTTAAATGTCTTGTTTAACATGTAAACTTTATGAGTCATCCTTCCACATGTTATAGAATATATTGACAAAGTAACACTAGTCCAAATCAGTCCCATGTTATCGAAAATCTACACCAAAGAGGAGATAAGATTAGCATATATAAACCATGAAATAAATGCTATAAAGTGGATCTAGACCTAGGATAACATTATGTTATTTTTAGACTACAAATTGTCAAAAAGGGGACAGCACTAACTACCTAACTAATGTGGTACATGTGCCACCGTTTGTGCAATTAATCGACATT
Organism: Limonium bicolor; assembly: GCA_023374045.1. NCBI lineage: Eukaryota > Viridiplantae > Streptophyta > Magnoliopsida > Caryophyllales > Plumbaginaceae > Limonium > Limonium bicolor. The sequence continues at coordinate 5,230,996 of CM041779.1, read as the reverse complement.
AAACCAAGGAGCATTCAAGGTTTACTTAAGGTATTTTTTTTTTATGCTTGAAAAATCCTTAAGACTTTCAATATATATGTAACCAAAAATTATAACTACTCTAAACATATTCTTCTTCATCAATTTCATGAAGGAAAATTGGTTCTCCATCCATCCTAGGAGCACCAAAAATTCAAGGTAAAATACTTAAGGTAAATCCTTTGAAAACTACTTATAAATCACCTAAGATCTTTGTTAAGATCTAACTCCTAAACCTCTTCCTTCTCATGTGTTAAACCGAAATTTGGAGCTACAATTTCCATTGAAGGAAGCTTGGGAAATTCAAGAGGAGTTCAAGTACTTAATCATCTTTGATTAAGAGTAAGTTTATTAAGCTAATTATTAATGGTCTAAGCTTTGTTAAAGCTTATAAATTTTGTACAAAAATTATGTACACCTCTTCAATTAATTAAGGCCGAAAATGGTGAGTTATTTACCAAGAAAAATAATTATAACTCTTATGCTAAAGTTAATACCTTAAGGTATAATTTTATGTCACAAAAAAATTATTTATGAAGAGTTATTTAGGTGGCCGAATTATCTAGGAAATATTTACTCCATTTTGAGCTAAAAATATATCTAAGACATTACAATAATTTTTACATGAGATATATAGCTCATATGTATTTATGTATAATTATTTTGAGTTATAAATCAAGTTTTAAAAATTATATGGCATCTTATAATTAGGACCGAATTCAAATGGTGAAAAATAGGTTTTAATGAGCTATATAAATATATAAACTTATATTAAGAATTTTGGGTAAGTTAAAAATAATTACTAGTGTTTAAATGACTAGTTTAATAAGTTATGTGGTAAAAATGTAATTTTTAGAAAGTTATGGGAATATATAATAATTACCAAGAATAATATGGTCCTTGGCATAATTATAATATAAAATGGTGTAGGAATTAATATTATGAATTTTGGGAGAATTAAATAAGTGTTTAGAAGTTAAAATAACAAATTATAAAAGTTTATATGTAAATCAAGAATTTAATTTGGGGCGGAAATGTAATTAATGGTTTTATGTACCATTCGAAATTTAAAGAAAATTAAATATTAAAACTATAGTTTATAAGTTAATATATAACTATTATAAAGTTTTTGGGGTTAAAATGTAATTAAAGGGAAATATTGGTAAAGGCCGAAAATTTATGGGGCCATTTGGTAATTTATAAAAATTAAGGTGTCCAAATTATAATTACTAAATTTATAGTGGTGGTTTAGTGAATTAATTAATTAAGAAAATAAAACTATGTAATACGATGTATTTTGGAGTATAATGTAAAGTTTATGAAATAAATGTGGTTATAATATAATAACCGAAAAGTATAGTGTATTTATTGGATTAAAAATATTTGTAGGTCCTATATGGACATTTAGAAGATTTAGAAAAGGGGATTATGATTTAAGGATGTATGAAATTAAAACTATATGTTATAAAGGTATAAGTAATTTATTTATAAAGAAATAATATTATTTGGGGTTAGTTTGTAATTAATAAAAGATATGGGGAATAATATGTCCATGTGAGACATGTAGATACAAATTGAGAAATTATAAAGTTGTTATGTCGATTAGACAATTATAAACATGTAACATAGATAGTACATGAATATATATGTATATATATACATTAAAGGATTTAGAAATAAATCACAAGGAATAACAAATAAGTTATACATTCAATCATAAGGTAATTAAAAGAAATTACCACACAATATAAGTTTTATAAATTAAGACTACGATGGTTTGAATTATATAAGCAAACCTTAAACATAAATAAGGTTAAGAGGTTAAAAAAATTTATCTGAGTGTTAAAAATAAACCTCACATGGAATAACGAATAGGAGGACGTTTCATGATACAGTAAATTATTATATGGGAGTAACTTAAATTAACACTCTCGGTAAATCCTATTCTAGGACATTGTTTAACCAGACGTTGACCGGGAACTAAACAAGTACAGTGTACGGTGAACGGTATGGGATTCTTGTAGTCTGCTTGCTACCGGATTATAGCGGCTTGTGTGCTATTTGTTGTTTGAAATAACGACCAAGATAATTGTTGTAAAATGTTGTATTACTTTTGTGCACTGTTGTGTTACTTTATGTGCGTGATGCTACTAACCATAACGTGTATGTCACACGCATACAACACTACATTACCAGTGGATTAAATACCTGCGTTTTATTATACCGAGAACTTGTACTCAAGTTTCTCACTAACTTCACTTTATAACAAACGTCGTTATCCTAAACGTGATAACTGACAATACACATTGTCTCCTTGCTTAACGTCCTTGTGTGACATCTAACAAATTCTATACTACGAGAAGCGAGGAGCCCAGTTGTATCTGGCCATGCATGCTACAGGAGCTGTATCTGTCTCAGGTCGTCTCCTATTCAAATTTACGTCGCGACGGGAGTTTTGGGTGCACTTTATGTCCACTCACCGGGACCGTACCGGAACATTTCAAGTTGGGAGGAAGACTTCATTTCTCTCGAGGGTACGATACCCACCTCTTTTAGTACAGGAGTTAACTACGTTATCTTCTGAGGGAATTATTACCCACCTACTCGTACGAGAGTCCCATCTCGTCTAAGGGTTTATCATACCCGACCAATTTACTCTATGAAGATGGAGTTTAACGAGGTCACTATACCTCCACTGCTGTGAGGTGCTCCTATATACATGTTAGTCCCATTGTGAGGATCTGACTACTAGTAAACAATTACAGGACATCTAACTTGACCTTCTGAAGTCTTGTTCTGTGTGACATTATTATCCTTGTATGGATGTTTGTTATGATTATATTATGCTGTGTGTTTACAGCTTTACAAAAAATGATCTGCATGTAATCGACAAAGTAGTTGGTGTGGCCCAGTAGCTTGTGGGCTACACGCTCTCATACCAGCAATTTATTTTGCTGAGCCGTTTCATGGCTAACCATTTCCAGGTACATGAAGAAAGAAGAGATTACCCGACCGAGTGTAGGTGGGGTAGAATTAAGACAGGGGATTATTACTACCGGTATCATTTTACAGTACTGTACTTTTATTATTGACTTTTATTGTTTTAAGCGGTTTGTATTCAGCGCTCAGACCGTATCGTTTGTAAGTTATATTGGAGTTAGCCTTGTTGGTCACATGGGTGACTAGCGGCATTGTAGCACCACCCGTTTTATGTATTTATTCCGCTGCATTTCCAGTTGAAGTTGGGAGCTATCATCGTTCAGGTTGTGGAGTTTCGGGTTGGGGTGTTACACTAATGCATTTGTAAAACCTTATGGGTAACTATCCAACAACCTAGCTCTCAAGCTAGTCAGGATTGAAAACTAACCCATATCGGGATATGAGTAGTAATGTGAATGGTTTATATGAATATATATAGGTTGACTAAAACCACAATGCCTTCCACTTTTAAGCCCAAGTGAGAACAAAAGGCTTAAAAGGGCTAGTTCTCAAGCCCGAATGACTTGGGCATTAGGTAGTCGAATAGTTACTCGTATGGGGTGTTACAAATGATATCAGAGCTGACTCGGGACCGTGTCGAGATGGGCTACCTGACACCTACCGAGGAGGTCCATGGGAGTTGGAGGTTAGGCTTGCGACATGGACATCATGTTCTTTAAGAACAATAAAACTTTCCACTTTTAGATCCAGGTGAGGATAAAGAGCTTTAAGGTGTTAGTTTTCAAGTTTGTTGAATAGTTTTACAACATTGGTTAGTGAACACCAACAAATGCGGTGGGATACAGTGTTCAATGTAGCCAAAAAGGTTATGTTAAGGCTGATCTAATTACATACTCTACTCATCAAATTATGGTCATTTATCTCAACTGGGTACAACGAATGGGTAGGAAATTCCTGTCCGTGGTTACCAGCAAAGTCAATGGCCGACCTAGATTTGTGTGGGCACTTGACTATTAGTTGGGATCATCAGCACATTAATACCTACCACAATAAGTTGAATTGGACACGGCTGAAAGACAATGTACATATCCACCACAATTTAACTTCTTGTTTTCTATGACCCTCTCAATAATGATGATGATGATTACTTTGAAACACTAGAAGAATATGAAGAGAGACTCATGAAAATGAAATCCATGTGCTAAGACATACGTATAGAGAGGGAGAAGATGGCTAACTGTATACTGTTGTATTGATGAATCGTGCATTGCATTACACTGTAACAGTTATTATATAGAACTGACAGATACTAACAGAATGATGGGCTACAGAATATCAGACTTATTATATTTGGGCCTATACAAGATGGGCTAAACTGGGCTAAGAGTCACTAGGCTTTGTATTCCCCCGCGATCGGAGCATGGGTAAGACCCAAAGACGATCGAAGTAGATTAAACCGATAACCAGACAGAGCCTTAGTAAGGAGGTCCGCAACTTGTTGATCTCCAGCAAGATGAGTGACAACCAAAGATTTGGATCGAACACGCTCTCAGACAAAATGAAAATCCAGCCCAACGTGCTTGGTCTTGTTGTGAAGCACTGGATTTGCTGCCAAGTATGTGGCACCAAGATTGTCACAGTAAAGCACTGGTGCACGCATGAGAGGTGTATAAAGTTCACCCAGTAATTGCTGTAACCATATCAGCTCAGAGGCAGCAGAAGCAACCGCACGATATTCAGCCTCCGTTGTGGATCTAGCCACGGTATCCTGTTTTTTAGAGAACCAGGAAATAAGATAAGAGCCGAGAAAGATAGCAAAAGCAGAGGTAGAGCGTCGATCAGAAGTATCTGATGCCCAATCTGCATCTGTATATCCTGTTAAACTGAGAGAGGAACGACTAGGAAGGTGTAATTGAAGATCTTTTGTTCCATAAAGATAACGGATAATACGTTTGGGGGCTGACCAATGAGATTGGGTTGGTGAATGCATATACTGACAAAGCTTGTTAACAGCATAAGCCACATCGGGACGAGTAAGACTCAGATATTGAAGACTGCCTAGCAGACTTCGAAACAGGGTGGGATCTGAGAAGGGTGGATTGTCAGTTTGAGTAAGAGAGGTTGAAGAGGCAATAGGAGTGGCCATGGGTTTGCAATTGGTCATTTGAGCTTTGGTAACCAGATCATTGATGTATTTGGTCTGTGACAGAAACAGCCCCGCAGGTGTGCGAGTAACATGAACACCAAGAAAATAAGCAAGAGAAAGTGGGTGAATCTGGAATAGCGGGGATGGTGGATGTATTCCAGGCAATGGTACCGTTAGAGCGGGTAAGAGGCTTATAAATGTTTGCCTTGGATCTCGTAACCATGGGGTGTGCAGGTGGAGTAGGTAATAAGGGTGGAGAATCTGATGTGGTAGTGGGTGAGGAGGCCTGTTGTGAGCGAGGAGATTGGGAAGAAGATAAAGCAGGTGTAGTAGTAGGAGAAGACGTAGGACTGGGAACGTCAAAGGGAACTGGTGATGGTGGATGAGGAGAAGAAATAGGAGATGGGTTTTCTGAAGTGGGTGTGGCTGATGATGTGGAGGTAATAGTCTGAATTGTGGTGAGTGGAAGATCAGTGGGGTGAAAGGATGATTGTGATGACGAGGAGGTGGTGGAAGAATCTGATCGAGCAAACGGAAACATCTGCTCATTGAAATATGCATCGCGGGAGATATAAATGCGACCAGAGGAGGGTTCTAGGCAAATATATCCTTTATGACTGGAACTATATCCAAGAAAGACACACTGAATGCTTCGAAATGAAAATTTGTGTCACTGATAAGGGCGTAAATTTGGCCAAACAGCGCAGCCAAACACCTTAAGAAAATTATAATCAGGAGAATTATCATATAATAGCTCATAAGGTGTCTTCATGTCGATAGCAGTAGAAGGAGTTCTATTCAGTAAATATACCACTGTATGAAACGCATAGTGCCAGTACTGAAAAGGCACTGAAGAATGATATAAAAGACAAAGTCCTTTATCAACAATAGATCTGTGTCGGTTTTCCACACTGCCATTAGAACTGTGAGCATACGGGCATGTCACACGGTGAGCAATACCTTGAGCTTTGAATAAAGGTATCAAAGGTTTGAACTCTCCACCCCCGTCTGTTTGAACCGCCAAAACAGTGGCATTAAACTGATTTCGAACAAATGCCAAGAATTCCTTAAAAGCAATAATAACTCCAGATTTGGCAGATAGAGTAAAAAACCAAATATATTTGGTATAATCATCAACAATCGATAAGTAAAATCGACAACCATCAGATCCTAGTATAGGAGAAGGCCCCCAAACATCCATAAACAAGAGGGCAAAAGGTTTATCAGATCGTGTATTGGAGAGATAATGGGGAAGAGAATGTGTTTTCCCAGCTTTACAACCAGTACATGAGACAGAAACCATCTGTTTGGTAACACAAGGTAAACAAAATCTATCTATAACATGATTTGTTATTCTGTCAGCAGTGTGGCCTAGTCTGAGATGCCAGGTAAGACCATCGGTTTTGGCAGTGTAGTGGACTGTGGGAGCAGTTGAAGTAGCAGGAGCTGGAGAAGCGTGAAACTGGTATAAGCCATCCTTAACCTCTCCTCTCAGTAGAGTAACCTTGGTATCCCGATCCTTCACAAGAAAATGAGTAGAGTGAAACTCAAAAAACACTCTATTGTCACAACAAAACTGGCGGACAGATAGCAGATTTTGAAATGTCTGGCACATGCAACATATTCGATAATATAAAATGCTTATCAGATAGAGAGAAATGACCATGGCCTTGATTATCAATGGGAAGAAGAGAACCATCACTCATTGAGACAGCATCAGTTCCACAGTAAGGTTGATGTCCAAGATTGAGATTAGACAGATCGTGAGTAAAATGATCCGTAGCAGCTGTATCTGGATACCAGGATATCTCATTACCATGAGACGCAGATTTGGCAGTAGTATAGTTGAGACTGTAATTTGGATTATAGCCAGGCTGATAGGTGTGATTGTATCGATGAAAACAGGCACTTGCCTTATGTCCTGGTTTATCACAGATCTGGCACACTGGACGTGTGTCAGGTGTACCATTAAACAAAACAGAAGAACCATTGCCACGGCCAGAAGAGGAGCGACCACGGCCCCGACCAGACCTACCTCCTCGATATTGACCTCGTCCACCTCTGGAATTATAATTACCTCTGTCGCGAGAGGTATTGTTAGCAGAAACAGAAGAGACATCGGAAGATGTTTGCGTAGCCAGATTATTAGCAGTCAAGTTACTGCTATTGACCACTTGAGTCAATTGTCTATTAATACGATTTTCAACCGCAACCAGCTGACTCATCACAGTGGTCATCTTAAGAGAAGTAGACTGACTTAGCAAAATTGTAGAGATCGATTCGTAATCATCAGGCAAGCCGTGAAGCACACAATAACATAGATCTATCTCAGATACAGTCGATCCAGCAGCGGCTAGAGAGGAGGCCAGACGTTTTGCTCGATTAATGTAAGCAGTAATAGAATCTGAGTTTTTTTGAGAGAATATAGTTGGAAACGTAATTGTTGAAGGCGAGCATTCGCCTGAGAAGCATAGATCTCATACAAGTAGTTCCAGATCTCTTTAGAAGTAGTACAATCTAGTACCTGACCTTGAACATCCTCTGTGAGGGATGTCATCAAAATTGAGCAGACCATTTGATCCTGCTGTTGCCAGGTGGTGAAATCAGGATTTGATTTGCCGTCGACTTCAGACGCAGGAGCAGACTTCGATCCATCAACATTTCCAAAGAGATTATATCCTCGTAAGTACGTTTCAAGCTGTTTTCGCCATAGGGGATAATTATCTCCTATTAGTTTGTGAAACGAGGCAACCGGTCCGATCAAGTTTGGAATAGAGGTGTTTGAGATAGTGGTAGAGGTTTTTGAATGAGATTCGGGAGAGAGATCCGCCATTGTAGCTCGTTGGAGCTTGAGAGCTCTGATACCATGCTAAGACATACGTATAGAGAGGGAGAAGATAGCTAATTGTATACTGTTGTATTGATGAATCGTGCATTGCATTACACTGTAACAGCTATTATATAGAACTGACAGATACTAACAGAATGATGGGCTACAGAATATCAGACTTATTATATTTGGGCCTATACAAGATGGGCTAAACTGGGCTAAGAGTCACTAGGCTTTGTACCATGTCCTAATATCGAAGAAGAATTATGATGATAAAGAGCTTGATGACAAACGAGAGAAAAAGTTTAACTGAAAAAGTTTTTAACTTTATCAAATAGGAGAAGATTTTCATGTTGTAGCTTTTGTCGTTAAGTTTTTTCTTAATTAAAATTTGTTAACTTTAAATTTGTAATAAATACATATTATTCTTTATTGTTAAGTTTCTCTTTAATGTTAGCATACTTAACTAATCCCAACAAATCCACCATGAAACAAACATACACAAAAATTGTTCTTTTACCCCATTTGCCTACAATTTTTCATTAATCCCAAACTTACAAATGCAAAAAAAAAAAAAGTTGATGCATGTGATGTAAAATATCTATACCGATTACTATCAAAATTTGATAAGATTTCAACAATATTTACATGTCCAAAGTCCAATCAACGCAACATTCTTACTAAAAATTAACTTTGAACAATTAAAATTCTAGGAAAAATTACATCGCATACTCATGACGTTCGTAGAAATTAAACACCCCACCTACGAGTGTTGGAGAACAAGTGTGAGTCCCACATTGAAAAATTATAAAGCTAGTAAGTAGTTCATATAGCTTATGGGCTACTCCACCTGTAACACCCCTACTAAGTCGGTTCCTAACAATCCTATAAAAGTCGCGCACAATAATATCTCGCAGCGGTAAATAATAAACTATCGCCCTAATGGTGTCACTGTTATCACTCGCCCATACGGGTGATAACGATTTACCTGATAATCAACTTGTGAAACGTATTCCCGCAGTGACCACAAGAGATAGATAGTAGAAATTAAACAACTTAAAACAAACCTAACATCAACAATTATTACAGACCGTGAGCATCTAAATCAAATACACCTCGGTTACACAACCCGAGTCCAAAATAACCTGAGTATCACACCGTACCAAGTCTAAACCAAACGTACTATCACAATGGTCACCTCGCTGCGACCCACCAGCTAATCACCTGAAATAAAGATGGTTTGTGGTATGGAATCAGCCCCTGCTGAGTATGTCATCACATGCCCCGTCATGCCCCCAAAGACCCCTCAATTATTTGGTCGAGAGCATGAGGTTCATTACATGCAATACCGTTTTAATATTTAAAACTGTAAACAATTAACAGTAACATCCATACAACCATCATCATACATAATATAACCACAAGTATAACCAATGAACAACCAAGCGAAACAACGAGAATGATAAACAAGTATTAATTCTCGTCCATGGTATAGAAACCAATGTTGTTCGCCACTGTATAATTCTCAACTGTATTATTTGTTCAGTTATACCTAGTGACAATGTCTCATTAGAACGACATGTCTCTAGTACCCATATATTATGGCGGGTCACCCACGGCAGTAGCCACTCCAACGGTAGAGTCTCCGACCAACTAGCCATTCTAGCTCACGGGAAATTTTCTTGATACTTGCGGACCCGTACGCGGACATCCTGGTATCGTTTTTGTGATCACAGCGCGCACCACGAGCCACATCCTCTTGGCTTTACTTTCCATCTTATTTAATTATTTATTCCATCGCATCGCATTACCAAATTTTGCTAACACAGCAGACTAAGGTCATTAGTCCAATCCAGAGTCTGTAAACTCGGGATCCAGTGTTAGATACGAGAGCGGCGTATAGAAAGGTCAATGCTCCGTATAAAAGTCTCGGATAATATGTATATCTTATTATCCTAGTGCTACAACGTTTTTCTGACGATCCTTATATTTCATATAAGATAGCACCATAGCCGCTAGTTCGTTTTATATATATTGGTTCATATATACGAACCGGTACTGTTAACTCAACAACAGTAATAATGAGCAGCTATAAATATACAGTTCATGCATATTTAATTAAACATTCAGACAAACAATCTTATCACAGATCACACAGAAGTCTGAACTGAGGAAGCCCTCAGAGACAATCAGAGACACATAACAACATACCGTTCACCCTGATGTATTACGGTGGAGTATGAATCAGCAAGATCCTATGCTCCTTGTATAGTCTCTAACGAACTAAACAATACACAATGCTACTGATTAGCATACTGTATAACAACACAATCCTACGGTACCCCGTACCGTCACTAACACCTCCCGGTTAACCCCCCGTTATTAACTATCAATGTTTGTCGGGTTTTAGGCTTAACTTGAGGTTGGGAAAAGTGTTATATTACATGCGTAGTCTTGTTTGTATATTAGTATAGTTATTGTTAAACTTGTTATCGCATGTGACTCAATGTTTGCTTGTACATCATACAGTTTGTTTCGTTATTGTATGTGTGATCCTTTGTCATGCATTATGCATCTTACCTTAGTATTTATTTTTCTAAGGTTTGTCTTTTTTTTTTCATTCAATGTGGTATAATTCATTTGTAAACTATACTTTTAATTACATGAGTTCTTACTATCTCATGTACACTCTCTTTACATTAGAATTCCATATCCAATGTTTGTAATTCTTTTCTCCTTATCTATTATCATTTTAATTATGATAATTTGTAATTATTGAATCACATCATATTTTCTACACCATTACATATATTTATTTATATGTGTGTATTATGGAATTATTTATTATATGGTAAGTCTTATAATCTATATTCATTCTTTTTAATGAATATCTCTTATATTATAAATGTTATAACTCTTATAACATTAAAAACCATATTATAAATTCCATTTTAAAAATGTTAATATTTTCGAACAGCACCTATGTTCTTAAATATTTCTAAAATCCACCACTTAATTAATATAATGTTACATTCTAGTCATATAACATATCTTATGACATTTAAGTCATTTAAAACAATTATAACCTATAGTTACATTTTGTTTATAAAATACCAAATAGTCCCCTTATATTTTCGGCTTTTATTATAACCACTAAACTTCTATAAAATCACAACTCATTCCCAATTTATAATACATAGTTTTCTAATTCCATTAAAACCATATATTACACATATATCTTTATAAAACCTTGTATATAATTCCAAAAATTCCCAAACTATACCAAAAGGTTATAAACATTATTCTTAACCTTATTTTTCCTCTAAATCTCGGTTTATATATATTTGTTACCTATTTGTAACAATGTCATAAAATACCATATATTATACTTATATAATTCATATGAACTCCAAACTTAACCAAATAAACTTCTAAAAATTTCTAATAACTTAAGGACTTTACTAAACTCCATTTAGTACCCTTAATTCTCGGTAATTACATTACCACCCCAAACCTTATAAATCTTTTACAATTTAATAAGTATCTTATTATAAGGTTGTATTTTTAATTTCTTAAATTTTCTAAACTTGGTCAAAGTCTCCTATATAGTCAACTTTGACTCCTAATACCAAGTGGGGACCAATTTTTCGGTAATTACAAATAATAACCTATACTTTTCTATTTTTACAATTTTGACCCAAAACTTTATAAAATGTTATAATTTTTATTAAATTCATTTAAAAACCCTAAATTGTTCTAAATTAAGCCCATGACTTCTAAATTCTTAATAATCATGAATTAGCCCCAATTTTAATTATAAGCATAAATAAAACTAAATAAGCTTATAAACTTAAATTAAAATGGCCTAATGACATGGCCTTATTACAACCTTGAACTTGCAAAATAAATTACACAATAAATGTCTCAAAATATCACATATATATTCGGCCTCACTTAGGTTTAATTATTTTTCCCATAATGTCATAATTTGACCATTATGTTAATTAAATCCCTTAAATGACTAGCTTAGTTTATCTTAGCCATTTTTTTCCATTTTTAGGTCAATATGACCTATATATATATATATTCACTCTCGGCCATGTATATATATATGCTTAAAATTTACAAAAATCATAAGTTTAAGGTGTTTATACCTTGATCTATCCTTGTATAGGCCCGGTCACTTGTAGGAAAATTCACCACTTGATTTAGACATGTTTAATACACAAAAACAAATATGGTTACACTCCAAGCTTGAGCTTAACCATAAGGAATAATTAATGTAAGATTTAAGGCAAAAATCACCTTAAAAATGCAAGGGAAGTTCTAGGTATTTTCGACCTGAACCAAACACACCACAAGGTGTTAGATCCACCATATTGACATAGGAAATAGTTAGATCTCGAAATCCTACCTTGTTATTAGGTTTTACCTTGGAAAAATGCCTTAAAAGAGAGTATTTCTCTTGGATCTCGGTCACCCTTGCTCCAAATGGCTAACCAACAGATTCCACATGAAAAGGAGAAGAAGATGAGTCTATGACCAAAGTTTCACAGCCAAACTCGAAGGGAATCAAAAGGAAGCACATTTTTACCTTAAAATGTAGATTTGAACAACCTTGGTCCCTCTACTGGTCTCAACCGAGTTTAGCTCTTGTTCTAACCTTAGAACACTGAGAATAAGCCATAGGAATAGATGAGCCACGAAATTTAGGTGTTGGTGGTGAAGAGATGAAGAAAAAGAGCTAAAAATGACATTAAAACACTTACCTTAAGGACTTAAGAGCTAGGCTTGCCTTCCATGTTCAAGAAAAAGCTTGGAGAGCTTGAGAGGAAGGAGAGGGCTCGGTTGAAGAGGATGGAATCGGACAAGGAAGGAAGGAGAAGGTGGGAAAGGTAAGTAAAGTTTGAATAATGTAAAAAGTAACATTATTTTCTAAAAGTAAATGCATTAGGTAGCATTATTGTCAATCAAGGAATTATTTTGCCTCCTCTCTTATTGCCAGCCGGCTGCCATGGTCCAAGTGGGTCAATTTATTGACCATTGACCATGCTTGGTCAATATTGACTCATGCGGGCCCCACTTAGGGTTTTATTAATATTTTAATATTAAATTTGTAAAAATTCATAAATTTCTGGAATTAAATTCCTAATATGATATAATATGATTAAATATCATATTTAAGGATAGTTATAATTTTTAAGCCCATTAAAAATCAATTTAAAAGGCAATCTCACAAAAACGTGCTTTAAGGAGTTTTAGCGCACATTTTTGTGTCACAGGATGTTCCTGAGCTTAGTTCTCTTTGAGAATGGTTTTATTGTGTTCCTTGCTTCATTATAATACTTAGGAATCCACTTTGGATCCTACTTGGGGTCATACAACCTTCATGGTGTCTTAAAGCACATTTTTGGCTTTACCGATCTTAAGGCGTGTTTTGCCTTGTTGAGATCTTTTAGATTGTTCCCCAATAATATTTAGATGTTTAATAATCATCTTAGATCATTAATAGATCATTTAATTCTATTTTAAAGATTAGGGGTATTTCAGTCTACCCCCCTTAAAAAGGCTTCGTCCCGAAGTCCTTAATCCTCTACAGTTCACCTAAGGAATCAAGTTCCACTAAGTAACCAAACAGTGCATTGCTAGGGAGTAACTCCCACTAGGTTCAAACCTAGTCTATGCATACAACATATATTAAATAATTAAACTCATGGTATACTCATTTACAACACAGCACTACAAGGTGCACATCCCATTCATCAATCAAAAGTACTCAGCGGTACTATATACATTCAACCAGGTGCACCAAGGCACATACATCATAATGTATCAACTCCAACTCCAAACAACATGTATGACGCAACATACCAACAAAAGTGTAACACAAAAAAAACAAGACCTAATGCACAAACATGTGCGCAAGCCAAGTGGTGTCTACCCCCCTTAAAAAGGGTTTGACCACAAACCCGTACAAGTAACACAGCTACTACTCGAAGAGTGCTGGGTACTTCGCTCTCATGGAGTCCTCTAACTCCCATGTAGCCTCCTCCACCTCATGGTTCGACCAGAGAATCTTGACCATTTTAACGGTCTTGTTCCTAGTCTGTCTCGTCTTCGTATCGAGAATGCGGAGTGGTACTTCCTCATATCGTAGAGCAGGGTCCAACTCTAAAGTCTCTGGCTGCAAGACGTGCGATGGGTGGGGCACATACCTCTTCAACTGTGAAACGTGAAAAACGTCGTGCACCCTCCCGAGCTCTGCTGGTAAATCCAGTCTGTAGGCTAATGGGCCCACTCGCTCCCTAATCGCATATGGTCCAACATACTTTGGGCTCAACTTGCCCTTCTGCCCAAACCGGAATATCCCCTTCATGGGTGACACTCTAAGGAATACCATATCATCGGTAGTGAACTCAATGTCCCTCCTTCTGGTGTCTGCATAAGATTTCTGCCGGTCCTGAGCTGCCCTCATATTCTTGCGAATCTGTAGAACATCCTCCTTTATCTGCTCTAGGTACTCTGGTCCTAGGAGCGTAGTCTCGCTGGCCTCATCCCAGCATAAAGGAGTCCTACACGGTCTACCATAAAGTTCCTGAAATGGTGGCATCTGTATCGAGGAGTGGTAGCTGTTGTTGTAGGCGAACTCTATCAGATGTAGTCGCTCTAACCAACTCCCCTGAAAATCTAAGGCACATGCTCTCAGCATGTCCTCCAGTGTCTGAATGGTCCTCTCACTCTGACCGTCGGTCTGTGGATGGAACGCCGTACTAAGCTTCAACTTTGTACCCAAGGCTTCCTGAACCTGTCCCCAGAATCTGGACAAAAATCGAGGGTCCCTATCAGAAACAATAGTCTTTGGCACACCATGGTGCCGGATCACCTCCTTCTGGAACAAGTCCGCTAACTTCGGGACGTTCCAGGTATCCTTCATCGCAATAAACTTTGCCACCTTCATCAGACGGTCCACTATGACCCAAATCGTGTTCAGTCCTCCCTTAGTCGGTGGGAGACCGACAACGAAATCCATCGAAATGTCCTCGAACTTCCAACAAGGAATAGGCATAGACTGCACTAAACCTCCGGGTCTCCTATGCTCAAACTTAACCTTCTGACAGGTCAAGCATCTAGCCACATACTCAGCTACATCCTTCTTCATCCCGCTCCACCAGAAATGAACCTTCAAATCCTTATACATCTTCGACGAACCAGGGTGGACGGATAAGGACGAGCAATGAGCCTCCTGGAGTATCTTCTCCTTCAGATCAGGAGACGACTCCGGAATACACAAACGGCCATTCAGTCGGATCATGCCATCATCGCACAGTTCGAAGTCATATTTCAGCCTCTCAAAACAACCATCTACCATTTTCTGCCTGATACTCTGCATATAGTGATCACTCTCCTGTGCAGCTCGTATCTCATCAGCCATACTGCTGTTTGCTAATAAAGTGAACAATGAATGAGCTCTGCGGCTCAGGGCATCAGCTACCACATTCGCCTTGCCCTCTTTGTACCTCAGGTCTATATCGTAGTCCTTTAAGAACTCGACCCATCTTCTCTGTCGCATGTTCAGCACCTTCTGGGAGAAGAGATGTTGTAAACTCTTGTGATCAGAGTAGATAGTGACTGTCACACCATACAAATAATGTCGCCAGATCTTCAAAGCGAAGACTACTGCACCTAACTCAAGGTCATGTGTGGGGTAATTCACCTCATGCTTCTTCAGCTGTCGGGATGCGTAAGCTACTACCTTCCCATGCTGCATAAGCACACAGCCTAGACCGGTTCCAGAGGCATCACAGTATACCTCGAACCCATCAGTGCCCTCAGGGATAGTAAGAACGGGCGCTGATGTCAGGAGATCCTTCAGCGTCTGAAAGGACTGCTCACACTCTGCAGACCATAAGAACTGGGATTCCTTCTTCACTAGATTAGTCATCGGTTTGGCTTCCTTGGAGAAGTCCTTCACAAATCTTCGATAATACCCTGCCAAACCCAGAAAGCTACGGACGTCTGTGACTGTTTTCGGCCTTGGCCAACTCTTTACTGCCTCAATCTTTGCAGGATCTACAGATATGCCGCTAGCTGATATAATGTGTCCTAGAAATGACACGTTGTCCAACCAAAACTCACACTTAGAAAGTTTGGCATACAGCTGATTCACTCTCATAATATTCAACACCTGTCGCAAATGGAACTCATGGTCTTCCTTGGTTTTTGAATAGATCAGAATATCGTCGATGAAGACTACAACTGAACTATCAAGATGCTCTCTAAAAAGTCGGTTCATCAAGTCCATGAATATGGCTGGCGCATTCGTCAACCCGAATGGCATAACGGTGAACTCGTAGTGTCCATACCGTGTCCTGAAAGCTGTCTTCTCAATGTCACCCTCTGCAATCCTAATCTGATGGTAGCCAGATCTGAGATCTATCTTCGAGAATACACTGGCCCCTCTCAGCTGATCAAATAAATCGTCTATCCGTGGTAATGGGTACCTGTTCTTGACTGTAACCGCATTCAGCTCGCGGTAGTCGATGCAGAGTCGCATACTGCCGTCCTTTTTCTTGACGAACAGCACTGGAGCACCCCAAGGAGAAACACTAGGTCGAATGAATCCCTTGTCGAGGAGGTCCTCCAGCTGTAGCTTCAGCTCCCTCATCTCAGCCGGTGCCATACGGTAGGGTGCCTTAGCAATGGGACCCGTACCTGGCAACAAGTCGACGGCGAACTCAACCTCGCGCACAGGCGGCATGCCTGGCAGCTCATCAGGAAATAAGTCGGGAAAATCTACCACGACTGGAATGTCTACGTCCGTCACGTCGCTCTGTCTCGTGTCCTGTACATAACAGAGGAAGGCTTGTCGGCCCTTCCTAACATCCTTCATCAGGGACAATGCTGACACGATCTTGACAGTCGGCTCTCTCCTCACACTGTGGTATGACACTGTCTTGCCGCTCGGCCCCTTCAGTAGTAGTCGATGCTCCGCGCAATGAAGGCGGCCCCTATGCTTCTGTATCCAATCCATGCCCACTATGATGTCAAAACCCAAGTTCTTGAACTCAATCAAATCAATGAGGAAGATCTCAGTCATAATTCTGATCTCTAACCCTGTATACTGTCTAGTGCAACCTACTTTCTCCTTTGAAGGAAGGGTGACTGAAAAGTCTGAAAGCTGTTCGGGGGTGGCCCCCAGCTTCTTAGCAAACGTCGAGGAAATGAAAGAATGCGAAGCTCCTGAGTCAAACAATACGGAAGCACTAATACCATCAATAGGAAAGGTACCTGAGATTATCTCTCGTATTAGCATCGAGTCCCAATAAATCACTAATTCACTGTTGTTTGTAACTGTCATACCTGTGATAAGTGGTGAAAATATATATTTTTAAGGGTTATTTCCGCAAATATTTTATATGATTTATAACATAATTTCACCACTTTATAGAGTATTTTATTTATATTAGTAAACTTACATATTTTTATTATCTTTTAGGAGAATGCAAAATTTTACATCAGCTGCCTGCTGCAAGCAAACAAGCTACCCGCTGCAAGCAAGCAGGCTACCCGCTGCAAGCAAGCAGGCTACCCGCTGCAAGCAAGCAGGCTACCCGCTGCAAGCAAGCAGGCTACCCGCTGCAAGCAAGCAGGCTACCCGCTGCAAGCAAGCAGGCTACCTGCTGCCTACATCTACGTATACAACAGCCATGCATACAAACTTTGTACGCTCGCAAGTTGGCATTTTGAAAGTCATGCACGTACAGCCATGCCATGCACATAATTCTCATCCTTCTTGCATATAAGGACCACCACGTGAGTAAAAGCCAGCAGCCAGCAAGCACCTGAATATTTAAATCCTCACTCACGTGAGAGGGGCTGGACCAGATTGTTCGCGTTCGAAAATAAAGACACGAGCTAGAGATATTTGTGGACGGAAGCAAGAGATAAGAAGGAACGTTTTTATGAATGAACACATCGTTTTTGGAAAAGGAGGAGAGGGACGCGATTAAAAAGAGGGACAGGGAATGAGTACTGAACGGGAACGGGACGAAAAACAAAACATACAGAAACGAAAAGAAGAAAAGAAAACAGAGGCGAGAGAAGTCGAAGGAGAAAAACCACGGGACGGGAAAAGAAGAAGAAAAAGGAGGAAGACCCACCTCCATTAAAAGCTTCTTCAATAACTCATGGCTATCTCTTTTTACTCTTCTTCTCTTATTTATCTCTTTAATGTCTGAGTAGTCTCTCTTGTACTCTAGGATGAGGGTTTGACCCCAAATCCCTAAACTTGACTTGTAATTTCTAGTTCACTTAAATTAGTTGTTTTCTCTTGAATTTATTGAATGTTTCGAGACTGATCATCTCTATGCATTTGTGGTAATCTCTAATTTCGTGCATACTCGATTTAGGGATTTAGACCATGAGAGAGAGAAACCCTAGTATTTGCCTTCTTTAATTAGTTGGTGAGTTCTAGTGCTATGTTCAGAACTTGTGCTTAATGCTACTTAGGGACTTTAACCCAAACCGGTTTTGAAGGTTAAAATTAACTAAGTAAGATTTGACTTATTCTAGGATCCCAGAGAGTCATTATCTTAGTTCTATTAGACAACTACATTGAATTGGGATTAAGGCCATGTTTGGGTGCATTTGGAAGATTCCCTCACTCCCGGAGTACACCTATCTTAGATTAGTTAGCTTAGTTTTATTGCTTTAATTATTTCCCATTAATCAAACGAAAAACCCAAAACCCCCAATTTACATTTATGCACTTTTATTTATATTGTTGCACATTTACTAAGCCTATAACTAATTAGATAGCTGCGAAGTCTCTGTGGATACGACACTTGTTGTACTACTTCGACTGGGTACACTGCCCATTAGTTAGCAATCTAGTTCACTACTATTTTGCACAACAAGTTTTTGGCGCCGTTGCCGGGGACTTCGGTCCAACTATCTGGTTTATTATCGGTTTAGTTTTCGTACATATTTTTCATTTCCTTTATTTGCCTACTTTGTGTATAAATTTTTGTTTCTGTTCTTTTTAGGATCTTAATTCTGATGGACGGTCATTATGATCAAGCAGAAGGTTGGTATGGCCACTCCTGGGGTACAGTTTACGACGGTACTACCTACGATCGAGATGTTGACTATCAAGGGTGTGGGCATTACCATTTGTGGCCTCCTTGTGAACACCTAATTTCTGGCCAAGAGAACGATAATCAAATGATTGTGTGTCAAAGGTGTGAAGGATATCATGAGGGTTCTCCTTGTCCGGCTGCAATTTCAAGTTTGATGAATATGATGGCAGAGTATATCTCAGTGACCAATGCAAGTACCACCAGAATCATCCACGACATGAACCTGCACGCTAACCCAGATCAAGATATGCAACAACTTCAGAGTGAAGCAGTTCATGAGGAAGAGCAACCTACTGAGGACTTGAGCTACCCTCTTTCTCCCCCTTTGTTTGAGCTAGAGAGTACTTCGCCAAACAACCACCAGCTTGATTATGAAGACAACTCGTCAGAAGAGAGTTTCTACTTCGACCTCATGGAGTTTCCTCCCTCTGAGGTCAACCACCAATTTGTCTCCCCCTCCCTTTTTCATCAAGACAATGAGGATGATCACATCCTCGATTTTGAGAAGGAGGAGACACCGCCTCCCTCCGAGTCATCAGAGGAGAGTGCCACCATCGACTTCAAGGAGTCACATCTCTCTGAAGTTGATGTCCATCAAGGCTCTTTCCATGAGCCTCGCCAAGAAGATGAGGATATCCACATCCTCAAATTTGAGGAGGAGGAGCCATCAAACTTTGATCTTCACCTGGAGGATCAAGGCATTTCCCACCTGTGCACAAATGAAGTAAGGTGGAAGCTCCAAGCTCACCCGCTAAGTGTGGAGGCCACCTTTCCATTTGATCCTGGACCAGAAATAGAAGAAAAAGTCCGCCCCAGAGTTCTCCCTCAACCGCTCAATGAAGATAAGGATGTATTTATCCTTAAATTCGAAGAGGAGGCTCCACCAAAATTTGATCCTTGCACCAAGGATCAACAACCTCAGCACTCCCACCTCAAGAAAGATCGGTGGAGTTTAAATTATCAAATCTTCAGTGTTGAGGTAACATTCCCTTTTGATCCGGGTCGTTCTACAAAGAATTACGATGCCCGCAACAACCACCTGTTGAAGCCAACTTCAACGTTTATATTCGATCCCGGATGACTTCAAGGTGGTGTGGTCTAGCCAAAGACCTTAAAGAAGGGCAGCTTTCCGGGAGGCAACCCGGATTTCATTTCATTTCATGTCATATCTTTAAAATTTCTTTAGTTTAGCACTTCTAAAATATTTTGAACTCTTGTGAGTTAATGGGCTTTTTGAGCACTCCTCGGAAGTGCATTTTTGTGCCCAAATTGGTGTTGTTGTGTTGTGAATATTTTGGAAACAGGTGTGCCCCTCTGAAAAAGGGATGGATTTCGGAACAATTTCAAAGGAAACTCTGGCGAAATTTTTCCAAGGACCTTCATCTCCCATGATCGAAGGCTGCACCTCATCGACCCCGGACACTCTCAAGTGTGGGGGAATCCCGTCTTCAGTCTGCACCTTATCAGGGGAGTACTAGTTTCACCCTTCTTTTTAATTTTTCACAATACATATCATACACACTTTTTGTTAAACTCTATGCAAGTGCTTCGAAAAGGTCTTTTGTTTCTCCCTTCGTTATTCCTTGAACAATGAGGAAATTGTCCCATTTAAGTGTGGGGGAGACGACCTTTTCTTTTTACGCACTGCTCAATTTCTTTATGCTTATCTATTGCTTCCACTTAGGAGTTACATTTAAATGTAAGCAAGTTTTTCTTTGAATTTTTGGGATTTTTCATCAAAAAAATTTCAAAAAATTCTCTCTTGAGGAGCATGTATATGCGGTGCAGCCATAAAACCTTATCTTGGTGAATTTTTATTGCTTAGGGGTTCTTTCTATCTTCTCTCTTAGGGATTGCTAAGGGGTGCTTCTTTGTGAAAATCTAAAAAGGGACTTGTGAGACACCATTGGTAACCAACAAAATGAGAGTTGAGTGTTCTTTAATGCAAATGCTAAAATGCCTAAATATATCTCCTCATCTCTTATGCAAAAGTGAAACAAATGCATACATCTATTTTTCCTTTTGTTTTCTCCTCAATGCCCATTCTTGAGAGAAGTTGGCCATGGTAAAAGTTCTTCAAGTTACCTAATCTTTATAACTTTGAAGCACTCTAGATCATACCCCGAAACTCTATCTTTTTTATTTTTACCCGAAGCACACCCATGTCACCATGATGAGGTCGGTTCGCACTCCTCATGAGTTTCCACCATTTTGTTCACTCAAATCCAAGAATTCATCTAAACACTTGCTTGCTTTAAATATTCCTCCTTCTTGTGGGTTCCTAGTTTTGCTTGAGGACAAGCAAAAAGATAAGTGTGGGGAGTTGATAAGTGGTGAAAATATATATTTTTAAGGGTTATTTCCGCAAATATTTTATATGATTTATAACATAATTTCACCACTTTATAGAGTATTTTATTTATATTAGTAAACTTACATATTTTTATTATCTTTTAGGAGAATGCAAAATTTTACATCAGCTGCCTGCTGCAAGCAAACAAGCTACCCACTGCAAGCAAGCAGGCTACCCGCTGCAAGCAAGCAGGCTACCCGCTGCAAGCAAGCAGGCTACCCGCTGCAAGCAAGCAGGCTACCCGCTGCAAGCAAGCAGGCTACCTGCTGCCTACATCTATGTATACAACAGCCATGCATACAAACTTTGTACGCTCGCAAGTTGGCATTTTGAAAGTCATGCACGTACAGCCATGCCATGCACATAATTCTCATCCTTCTTGCATATAAGGACCACCACGTGAGTAAAAGCCAGCAGCCAGCAAGCACCTGAATATTTAAATCCTCACTCACGTGAGAGGGGCTGGACCAGATTGTTCGCGTTCGAAAATAAAGACACGAGCTAGAGATATTTGTGGACGGAAGCAAGAGATAAGAAGGAACGTTTTTATGAATGAACGCATCGTTTTCGGAAAAGGAGGAGAGGGACGCGATTAAAAAGAGGGACAGGGAATGAGTACTGAACGGGAACGGGACGAAAAACAAAACAGACAGAAACGAAAAGAAGAAAAGAAAACAGAGGCGAGAGAAGTCGAAGGAGAAAAACCACGGGACGGGAAAAGAAGAAGAAAAAGGAGGAAGACCCACCTCCATTAAAAGCTTCTTCAATAACTCATGGCTATCTCTTTTACTCTTCTTCTCTTATTTATCTCTTTAATGTCTGAGTAGTCTCTCTTGTACTCTAGGATGAGGGTTTGACCCCAAATCCCTAAACTTGACTTGTAATTTCTAGTTCACTTAAATTAGTTGTTTTCTCTTGAATTTATTGAATGTTTCGAGACTGATCATCTCTATGCATTTGTGGTAATCTCTAATTTCGTGCATACTCGATTTAGGGATTTAGACCATGAGAGAGGAAACCCTAGTATTTGCCTTCTTTAATTAGTTGGTGAGTTCTAGTGCTATGTTCAGAACTTGTGCTTAATGCTACTTAGGGACTTTAACCCAAACCGGTTTTGAAGGTTAAAATTAACTAAGTAAGATTTGACTTATTCTAGGATCCCAGAGAGTCATTATCTTAGTTCTATTAGACAACTACATTGAATTGGGATTAAGGCCATGTTTGGGTGCATTTGGAAGATTCCCTCACTCCCGGAGTACACCTATCTTAGATTAGTTAGCTTAGTTTTATTGCTTTAATTATTTCCCATTAATCAAACGAAAAACCCAAAACCCCCAATTTACATTTATGCACTTTTATTTATATTGTTGCGCATTTACTAAGCCTATAACTAATTAGATAGCTGCGAAGTCTCTGTGGATACGACACTTGTTGTACTACTTCGACTGGGTACACTGCCCATTAGTTAGCAATCTAGTTCACTACTATTTTGCACAACAACCTGTGATGACATTACCAGACTCCTTGGCTTGCGCCATGTCTAGGATGCAGATGGTACCCTCCTTTTCATTACTATAGCCTGAAGTTATGAATTATCGGTATCAACAAAACTGAACACAACACTTGAAAGTAGGAAAATCTTATTTCATTCATCCAACGGTATTTTACAAGGTTACACACTTAGCTACTGTTATTACATCAATACTGTCTAAAAGTCAAATTTAAACGGCCAGGTCGGATGTGGGTATCATTCACTAGAGCTGGTGGTGCGGTATTGAGCTTAATGCTCTTAATACCATGATATACAAGCCTCGACTCTCCACCAAATACCAACACATCCCCAGACTTGAGGATGATCTTGCTTGCTAGATCCATCTCTTCTGGTCTCCATAAATAAACTCAGCATCATCGCCGATGGAAAAGATACAACTGGTACTCCTCTGGTGATGGACTCGGTCGTCTCATCACGGTCTTGGTGCATTCCAAGCTTCCCTCCCTGCTCATAATAGTTGATGATGCAAACGTCAGGTGTCATGTCAGGTAATGGATAAGTCTCACAGTCTTGAGCAATATCCATTGCGTTTCTCACCAAGGTAAGGAAACTCTCAGGTATCCTAGGTATAGATATGTCACCTACCATCCTCACCTCTCGATAAACCCTAGCTTGTGGATCCCAATCTTTTCCTAAGCACATCATGTGCAGTTTCATTCTAGAACCACTAGTAAATACAGGGGTATAAAAACCTCCTATGCCCTTACCCAAAGCTCTACACCCATTCACTATGGTGATTTGTTCATCTAGGGTTAGGAACTCTCTGAGAAGTATCATGCCCGGTCTGACTACATGACACAACTCACTAGGGTACTCTCGTCTTTCTTCCACGGGTCTAGGTGATCTCTGTCTTGTAAGTGTGGGATAGCAGATATCGAAGTCTCCTAAGAGGTAAAAGGTTTCCTAGGTAAGTTGTCCATCTAAAGCGGTAACTTAAACACACATTCATGCTAAGGTAAAGCGGGTAACACTTAGTCATGCTTTCATACAATGGTTAAGGTTTAAATGCTAACCTTCACCGCGCTGGGTACTAGTGCCAGCGCCTGATGCTCCCGCTGCATTCAGCATACGGTTGCCCGGCGGGTTCCTCTGGCCCTGGTTCTGCTGCTGCGGCTGCTGCTGCTGCTGCCCTCTCTGGGCTTGGGGCGCCGGCCCCCTCTGGCCACCTCGAGCTCCACCTCCTCCAGTAGGTGCGCTCTGAGTCCCCTTCTGCGGGCGGTACGCTCGGCTATCAGGATTAGCAAAGCACTCGAACGACCTGTGGCCCTTCTTTCCACAATGGTGGCAGTCCACCGCTTGCCCGGTGCAGTCGACACCCGGGTGGTCTTTACCACAGCGCTTGCAGTGAAAGTGGCGCTGGGGTGCAGAACCTATTATCACATCACACTCAGATTAATACAAGGATGGTAATGGGTAGTGAAATACACAATTTATTCACAAGGTTAGATCGCTTACCCTTAGGGGGTACAGATCTAAGAGGCTGTACATCATAGGTAGGCCCGGTCAGCAACGGGACCTTGTCTTTACCCTTTTGGCTGACCTGCTCCTTCTTCTTCTCCCTCCAGGAGAACTTCTTCTTCCTGTGATTGTCAAAGTGTCAGGATTAGCAGGTATAAAAGCAGGCAGTAAGTAAGTAATTTAAACGGATTAAATAACTTAGGGTGGTTCTTACTTCCAGCCCTTACTGCCTCCGCCTCCAGCCTCAGTCTCTGCCTCTTTCTCTGGGGCCTTACGCTTCTGCCCTTGGCCGTCCTCCCGGCTGTTCACCATCATCTCAGTCCGAGAAGCAGCGTCATAACACTCCTGTAATACATCAATAAGTTCCCCGAACTTGTAACAAATCAACTGAATCATAAGGTACAAACTGACAATTAGTTTTACCTGAACCGTAGGGTACAAGGTAGCACCCATGGCGGCCTTAATAGCATATCTCAACCCGCCTCTAAACTTCTCTACTTTCACAGCATCAGAATACACAACTCCTGGGACGAAGTCCAAGAGCCCAATAAACAAGGAGTAGTACTGATCTACTGTCATACTACCCTGTCTCAGGGACTCAAACTCCTCCCTCTTCCTCTGCTTCAGATGGGCAGGATAGTACTTCTCTCTCAATATCTCCACAAATCCAGTCCACCCAAAACCCTCTATAGCAAGGTAATGTGCCTTCACGGACCTCCACCACGTGCTGGCAGCGTCCTTCAGGTGAAAGGCTGCTATATCAACTCGGTGCCCAGCAGGCACATGTATGGCATCGAAGGCCTTCTCGTGCTCGACGATGTACCTCTCCAGAACAGTAGGATCAGCAACTCCATCGTAGGTAGGTACTCGCGTGTCAGCTACGCTCTTCAGCCAATTAGGCTCTCTAGGTGCGGGTACGGGTGGGACTACCGGTGGTGCAGGTGGTGCAGGTGGTGCCCCTATATGGATACCTCCCAACTGGGCTAGCTGAGCAAGAACGGCGGCTACCGTCTCAGCCACGCCCACGGGTGGGGCCTCCGGAGGTCCTCCTCCAGGCCCGCCGCCTCTTCCACCACCTCCTCTGCCTCTACCAGCTGATCGTCTTCCGGAAGACATCTGAAGAATTCAGAACCAAAGTCAGCTCTTGGTATAAATACTGTACTTTCTCTACCATAACTTAACTCAAATCATTCACAACTATCTCTTGGTACTGGTGTGTAAATAACCTAGGCTCACGGTACTTAAACTACTATCTCTTGTAATCAGAGCGGTACTCCGCTCTGATACCACTTTTGTAACACCCCTACTAAGTCGGTTCCTAACAATCCTATAAAAGTCGCGCACAATAATATCTCGCAGCGGTAAATAATAAACTATCGCCCTAATGGTGTCACTGTTATCACTCGCCCATACGGGTGATAACGATTTACCTGATAATCAACTTGCGAAACGTATTCCCGCAGTGACCACAAGAGATAGATAGTAGAAATTAAACAACTTAAAACAAACCTAACATCAACAATTATTACAGACCGTGAGCATCTAAATCAAATACACCTTGGTTACACAACCCGAGTCCAAAATAACCTGAGTATCACACCGTACCAAGTCTAAACCAAACGTACTATCACAATGGTCACCTCGCTGCGACCCACCAGCTAATCACCTGAAATAAAGATGGTTTGTGGTATGGAATCATCCCCTCCTGAGTATGTCATCACATGCCCCGTCATGCCCCCAAAGACCCCTCAATTATTTGGTCGAGAGCATGAGGTTCATTACATGCAATACCGTTTTAATATTTAAAACTGTAAACAATTAACAGTAACATCCATACAACCATCATCATACATAATATAACCACAAGTATAACCAATGAACAACCAAGCGAAACAACGAGAATGATAAACAAGTATTAATTCTCGTCCATGGTATAGAAACCAATATTGTTCGCCACTGTATAATTCTCAACTGTATTATTTGTTCAGTTATACCTAGTGACAATGTCTCATTAGAACGACATGTCTCTAGTACCCATATATTATGGCGGGTCACCCACGGCAGTAGCCACTCCAACGGTAGAGTCTCCGACCAACGAGCAATTCTAGCTCACGGGAAATTTTCTTGATACTTGCGGACCCGTACGCGGACATCCTGGTATCGTTTTTGTGATCACAGCGCGCACCAAGAGCCACATCCTCTTGGCTTTACTTTCCATCTTATTTAATTATTTATTCCATCGCATCGCATTACCAAATTTTGCTAACACAGCAGACTAAGGTCATTAGTCCAATCCAGAGTCTGTAAACTCGGGATCCAGTGTTAGATACGAGAGCGGCGTATAGAAAGGCCAATGCTCCGTATAAAAGTCTCGGATAATATGTATATCTTATTATCCTAGTGCTACAACGTTTTTCTGACGATCCTTATATTTCATATAAGATAGCACCATAGCCGCTAGTTCGTTTTATATATATTGGTTCATATATACGAACCGGTACTGTTAACTCAACAACAGTAATAATGAGCAGCTATAAATATACAGTTCATGCATATTTAATTAAACATTCAGACAAACAATCTTATCACAGATCACACAGAAGTCTGAACTGAGGAAGCCCTCAGAGACAATCAGAGACACATAACAACATACCGTTCACCCTGATGTATTACGGTGGAGTATGAATCAGCAAGATCCTATGCTCCTTGTATAGTCTCTAACGAACTAAACAATACACAATGCTACTGATTAGCATACTGTATAACAACACAATCCTACGGTACCCCGTACCGTCACTAACACCTCCCGGTTAACCCCCCGTTATTAACTATCAATGTTTGTCGGGTTTTAGGCTTAACTCGAGGTTGGGAAAAGTGTTATATTACATGCGTAGTCTTGTTTGTATATTAGTATAGTTATTGTTAAACTTGTTATTGCATGTGACTCAATGTTTGCTTGTACATCATACAGTTTGTTTCGTTATTGTATGTGTGATCCTTTGTCATGCATTATGCATCTTACCTTAGTATTTATTTTTCTAAGGTTTGTCTTTTTTTTTTCATTCAATGTGGTATAATTCATTTGTAAACTATACTTTTAATTACATGAATTCTTACTATCTCATGTACACTCTCTTTACATTAGAATTCCATATCCAATGTTTGTAATTCTTTTCTCCTTATCTATTATCATTTTAATTATGATAATTTGTAATTATTGAATCACATCATATTTTCTACACCCATATATTTATTTATATGTGTGTATTATGGAATTATTTATTATATGGTAAGTCTTATAATCTATATTCATTCTTTTTAATGAATATCTCTTATATTATAAATGTTATAACTCTTATAACATTAAAAACCATATTATAAATTCCATTTTAAAAATGTTAATATTTTCGAACAGCACCTATGTTCTTAAATATTTCTAAAATCCACCACTTAATTAATATAATGTTACATTCTAGTCATATAACATATCTTATGACATTTAAGTCATTTAAAACAATTATAACCTATAGTTACATTTTGTTTATAAAATACCAAATAGTCCCCTTATATTTTCGGCTTTTATTATAACCACTAAACTTCTATAAAATCACAACTCATTCCCAATTTATAATACATAGTTTTCTAATTCCATTAAAACCATATATTACACATATATCTTTATAAAACCTTGTATATAATTCCAAAAATTCCCAAACTATACCAAAAGGTTATAAACATTATTCTTAACCTTATTTTTCCTCTAAATCTCGGTTTATATATATTTGTTACCTATTTGTAACAATGTCATAAAATACCATATATTATACTTATATAATTCATATGAACTCCAAACTTAACCAAATAAACTTCTAAAAATTTCTAATAACTTAAGGACTTTACTAAACTCCATTTAGTACCCTTAATTCTCGGTAATTACATTACCACCCCAAACCTTATAAATCTTTTACAATTTAATAAGTATCTTATTATAAGGTTGTATTTTTAATTTCTTAAATTTTCTAAACTTGGTCAAAGTCTCCTATATAGTCAACTTTGACTCCTAATACCAAGTGGGAACCAATTTTTCGGTAATTACAAATAATAACCTATACTTTTCTATTTTTACAATTTTGACCCAAAACTTTATAAAATGTTATAATTTTTATTAAATTCATTTAAAAACCCTAAATTGTTCTAAATTAAGCCCACGGCTTCTAAATTCTTAATAATCACGAATTAGCCCCAATTTTAATTATAAGCATAAATAAAACTAAATAAGCTTATAAACTTAAATTAAAATGGCCTAATGACATGGCCTTATTACAACCTTGAACTTGCAAAATAAATTACACAATAAATGTCTCAAAATATCACATATATATTCGGCCTCACTTAGGTTTAATTATTTTTCCCATAATGTCATAATTTGACCATTATGTTAATTAAATCCCTTAAATGACTAGCTTAGTTTATCTTAGCCATTTTTTTTTCCATTTTTAGGTCAATATGACCTATATATATATATTCACTCTCGGCCATGTATATATATATGCTTAAAATTTACAAAAATCATAAGTTTAAGGTGTTTATACCTTGATCTATCCTTGTATAGGCCCGGTCACTTGTAGGAAAATTCACCACTTGATTTAGACATGTTTAATACACAAAAACAAGATATGGTTACACTCCAAGCTTGAGCTTAACCATAAGGAATAATTAATGTAAGATTTAAGGCAAAAATCACCTTAAAAATGCAAGGGAAGTTCTAGGTATTTTCGACCTGAACCAAACACACCACAAGGTGTTAGATCCACCATATTGACATAGGAAATAGTTAGATCTCGAAATCCTACCTTGTTATTAGGTTTTACCTTGGAAAAATGCCTTAAAAGAGAGTATTTCTCTTGGATCTCGGTCACCCTTGCTCCAAATGGCTAACCAACAGATTCCACATGAAAAGGAGAAGAAGATGAGTCTATGACCAAAGTTTCACAGCCAAACTCGAAGGGAATCAAAAGTTATGAGCTTAAAGCACATTTTTACCTTAAAATGTAGATTTGAACAACCTTGGTCCCTCTACTGGTCTCAACCGAGTTTAGCTCTTCTTATAACCTTAGAACACTGAGAATAAGCCATAGGAATAGATGAGCCACGAAATTTAGGTGTTGGTGGTGAAGAGATGAAGAAAAAGAGCTAAAAATGACATTAAAACACTTACCTTAAGGACTTAAGAGCTAGGCTTGCCTTCCATGTTCAAGAACAAGCTTGGAGAGCTTGAGAGGAAGGAGAGGGCTCGGTTGAAGAGGATGGAATCGGACAAGGAAGGAAGGAGAAGGTGGGAAAGGTAAGTAAAGTTTGAATAATGTAAAAAGTAACATTATTTTCTAAAAGTAAATGCATTAGGTAGCATTATTGTCAATCAAGGAATTATTTTGCCTCCTCTCTTATTTCCAGCCGGCTGCCATGGTCCAAGTGGGTCAATTTATTGACCATTGACCATGCTTGGTCAATATTGACTCATGCGGGCCCCACTTAGGGTTTTATTAATATTTTAATATTAAATTTGTAAAAATTCGTAAATTTCTGGAATTAAATTCCTAATATGATATAATATGATTAAATATCATATTTAAGGATAGTTATAATTTTTAAGCCCATTAAAAATCAATTTAAAAGGCAATCTCACAAAAACGTGCTTTAAGGAGTTTTAGCGCACATTTTTGTGTCACAGGATGTTCCTGAGCTTAGCTCTCTTTGAGAATGGTTTTATTGTGTTCCTTGCTTCATTATAATACTTAGGAATCCACTTTGTATCCTACTTGGGGTCATACAACCTTCATGGTGTCTTAAAGCACATTTTTGGCTTTACCGATCTTAAGGCGTGTTTTGCCTTGTTGAGATCTTTTAGATTGTTCCCCAATAATATTTAGATGTTTAATAGTCATCTTAGATCATTAATAGATCATTTAATTATATTTTAAAGATTAGGGGTATTTCACCACCTATTGCCAATTGGTTTTAGGATGGAACCTCATAGGTTATTGGGCCTTACTAGTTTATATGGGTATTTTATATAATTTCCTCCGTTGGGCTTATTTCTCCCCCACAATAGTTCTAATATGGTATCAGAGCCCAGATTCAACCTTGGGTAATGCACCACTGCCTAATGGATACCCGAGTAAAAAAACGGACTGTGTCACGGAGCATTGTCACGGAGCAGAGACTGGGCCAGTACCAAATGGGTCCAAGCAGGGTGTGAAAGACTCACACTTGAGGGGGGATGTTGGAGAACAAGTGTGAGTCCCACATTGAAAAATTATAAAGCTAGTAAGTAGTTCATATAGCTTATGGGCTACTCCACCTATTGCCAATTGGTTTTAGGATGGAACCTCATAGGTTATTGGGCCTTACTAGTTTATATGGGTATTTTATATAATTTCCTCCGTTGGGCTTATTTCTCCCCCACAATAGTTCTAATAAGGTTTCAAAAATTACTTTCCCCACTCAAGTGGTTTCCCTAGTTTTACATCTGACAACTTTTCTAATTTTCATTCAACTTAGGAGATGCTTACTGTATACACCAAAAATTCTCACCCCTTAGAGCAAAGTCAGAAATAATAAATAAAATAACAGGGGCCACCGTCTTTCTTTTTCAAAAGTACAAACATGTGTGTCAAAACGAAACCATCCTTTTATGATAAACTTCTCAAATCATTTTTCAAAGCATTTCAGAAAATACAATTCTTCAAAAATAAATTTTCAATGACAATACGATTTTAAACTCATCCCTTTTGTTTTATTCACTTATCTTACTATTTATTTTTCTTTTATTGCTTAATTGTTTATTTATTCAGTTATCTTTTATTTTCATTTTGTTAATTATTTATTTATCGTGTTTATTGCTACTTAATTGTCTTCTAGCATTTACTTTTTATTTTATCATAATCATTTTCATTATTATTTCTATCATTTTAGTATATTTCGTTTTGTTGATAATTCCATTAAACTTCCTCTTATTTCATTTCATTTTATTTTGTTACTTGTTTATTCTATACGCATTTACCGCTACTTGTACATAACTAATTCATTTTCTTTTTCTAAGGCATTCGTTTTGTATTTTATCACCATTTTGTTAGTACTATTTCATTATTTTATGTACGTATTATTATTATTATTATTATTATTAGTAGTAGTAGTAGTAGTAGTAGTAGTAGTAGTATTAATGATTGTTACTATTAGTATTATTCTGCAAATTCCATCTCATTTTACTGCTACTTGCATGTATCTAATTTGATTTACATTTATTTATTGCATTGGTACATATATTCGCAATCATCATATTAGTACTATTCCATTATTTCATGTACTTAGTATTCTTTTATTTATTTAATATACCATACTAAAAAGTTGATGTTTACCCCCCGGACCGAAACCGTAGGTATATACCCACGGTTTATCTACGCGATAGTGAAGGAAGAGTTTTCAAATAGAATACCCACGGATTACCCACAGAAATTTATACCCACGGACTATTCCGTAGGTAAATACCGTAGGCAATCACGTGGGGAGACAACACCAAGTGGCACGAAAAATACCCACGGGCGTTGTCCGTTGGTAAATAGGCGGCAAAAGATACCCACAGAATTTTCTGTAGGTATTTACCCACGGAATTTGCCGTAGGTAATTACCCTCGATAGAAGCCGTGGGTATTTCGTAGGTAATTACCCACAGAATTTTTTTCGTGGGTATTTAGCTTACCCACGAGGTGTTTACCCACGAAACGTTTCTGTAGGTATTCTGTGGGTAAATTTGATTACCTACCACTTACCCACGGAAATGTCCGTAGGTAAATTCGTTTTTTCTAGTAGTGATACTTTATGATATTTTTGTTTTCTTTGCCTACAATCCCATTTTTTAATGACTCCTAAAAAGAAAATCATTTATTAAATAGAAATCTTTCGTCTTTTTGTAAATTTCCATTTAAAACTCTAACGTTTTTAGAGATATAATCTAGTTCGAATTAAAGCTTTAGCATTATTTTTTGAGTTTATGTATTGAGTTTTGGCATAGTTTAGCTTGTTAGTATGTTCATTTGGAAGACCTACAATCCTGGTTCAAATCTTAGCAAGGACATAAGCACATCGTAGTGTAACTAGTTAATGTACATATGAACGAGTGTGATGAGTGGGGTTTGAATCTTTTTTATGCGACGGGCATACCAAACGCAGCCCAGTTATTGTTTGACCCAAAGTCAAGACCAAACCAAAATAAAACTTGTAACAAAAAAAAACCAACAAGCAACTTTGCACCTCTCTTCTTCATTCTATTCCCCACGGTAATAGGCAAACCAACTGGCGACTAAGAGCATACAAGCTCTGTAGTTCATTCTATTCCTCACGCGACAGGGAACATACCTGTTCTACTTCCCATTCTCTCCACGACGCATGGCAAGCAAGGAGCATATAGCTCCGCCTCTTTTCATTGCTCTTTACTATGTTAATTTTGTAAATCTAACTAGTGAACGAAGAACATACGTGCGCTTAGGGATGGTAATGGGTCTGCGGGTACCCGTTTCACCCGGTCACCCGACCCATATAAATGGGTGAAAACTCAAAATAAATGGGCAATGGCTCGGGTCGAGTACGGGTGGTAATTTTTCACCCATCATCACCCCACCTGTCACACATTTGTCACCCGATCCATCACTCGGGGATAGTTTGGGCGCAAAACTAACCCATATATTGTGATCAAATTAAAATACTTATACTTATCTACTGACCTCTGACTAGTTTGCATGCTCATGAAACTTCTTATAGTATATAAAATGTTCACACTTTGAACTAGAAACTGAAGTGGGATGCTGGAGCGAGTGAAACTCTGAAGCAAGTCCCACATCGAGAATGCAGGAAAAGTATGTGACTATTTCACCTATAAAGAGAATGAAGAGAGACTGGAAATCTAACTTAATATCTGCTTTGCACTGTGATTGAGAGTACGTAAGCACTCTAGTTTAAACTTGGTTTTAATCTTTGCTTATGTGAGGATTGAACTAGTTATTCTTATGGATGAATTCACTCTACTGATTTAATGTCGATGTGGGAGTTACCCCATCACAGTAAAATATTTGTTTTTTGACAGGACACGTTGTATTGTATTCACCTTACATCCAGGTAAGCAACTTCCTCCCACATTGAAATTTTAGTACACATACTAAAATTTCTTACTTATAAAGAGCCTACTACACCATGAATTATGTGTATAAATTTTAAAGCTATCCCATAGTTACAAATATTAAATTATTAAAAATGTCACCCGTTTATCACCCGTTCCACCCGGTTCACCTGCGGGTGATGGTTCGGGTTTGGGTGAAAATATTTAAACGGGTGATGGATGCGGGTGATGCTCCACCCGACCCATTGTGCGCTACCTCATCCTCTTCATTGACGCTAGCGAATAAGGAGCATACATCTACCGCCTTTTCTTCCTTTCCATCTCCTATCGGAAGATTCATCCATCTATTTCTGCCCAATCTCAACACTTGGACAGTCTCTCCGGCCTTTGCTCTGTACGGATCGACTGTGTATGGCTTCACTTTGGATTCAAGTCATGTTTCCTCGGGATGAAAATTCCCTATACAAGCTTATCTCTGTCTTCCACAACGTTATATGTGCTCACGCCTCTCTATTGTTCAAATGAACAACATAATATCTTTGTTCTAGTTATTCTAAATTTCTTTTACGCTACTGCTTTGCTTCATTTTTTTTCTTCTTCTTTTTCTTTTTGATTTGGTCCGCGTTGGACATATGATTCAGGGTGAATTGATTTTCAACCCAACGTTTTGCAACCCTTCCCTGCAAATCCTGATTTCATTCACAATAAGCGTGATGATAGTGCGCTATGTTATGTCTCCTTATTCATTGTTTTTTCCATCCGATTATGTTTACCAACCAAACCTAGTTTGATTCGGTTAGTGTTTTTTATTTGATCTGCAAAAAACCTTCTGTTCATCCTCTTTCGGTATTGATCTGTAATCTGTTAATGCATCTAACCCTCTATGTTTGGTGACATGAATCGATGTATTGTTTACGTTGTTCTTTGTGCGCCTTTGTTTCTCGATTCTCAAATGAGCTTTTATGTACCTGTTTTCTGTTTGAGGCAACTATTTATGAGTATGATTGCCTTAGTTGTTGTTGTCCATGCTCAAAGAATCAATGGTGGAAGTATTATGGGTTTAATCAGTAGCGTTCAGCTTATTCATTTAGTGTTGGTGTTTGGATATGGCTGTTCGAAGAGGAAATTAGCTTTAAAAATTTGTTGTATGTACAACACGATTATATCTTGTTTTCTTAGCTCACAACCGAAAAGAGGGAGATAAAAGAACACGGTTAGCCTGCAGTTTTTGTTTGATGACAGTAGGTTATTGCAGTTTTGTTTTGAATGACAGTAGGTTCATTTGGGCAGATTTAGGTTTTTTCAATGACTTCTATGACTTGGATTCAAAATTTCGTTTGGGATAAAAAGAGATAGGAATTTGGATCCGATCTGTATTTCATGCGCCCTTACAAAATCTGTTTATTTATATATAGTGTACACGTGATATGTCTATTGGTGTGTTTTTATTTCCTCACCCCATGATTTACTTAATTGATCTATTTTTTCTATTTGTTTAGTTTGAAATTCACTTTGGGCTAGGCGACCTTAGAAAAATCCACAGGTTACCCTTTTATTTATAGACTCATTAGTTTAGGAAGACCCTCAACTTTCTGTGGGGCTCTTTAGAGAAGCCCTATGACTATTCATAGGTATTCGGAATCATCCTCAACCACTTCTAACACCCCAAAATCCCATCAGTTCCTAATTCTCAATTATCTCATTGAACCAAATCCTTAGAACTCAAGCATCTCAAATCTCTAAATGTCTCAACAGCTCAAAAGACTCGAACGTCTCAGCAGCTTAACAGACTCGAATGTCTCAACAGACTCGAATATCTCAATAGACTCAGCAAATTCAAACACCTCAAAAATCCTTAGCTTTTCAAAACCCGAACATCTCAAAATTTCATAACCCTCTCAAACCTTTGAATGTCTCATAGACCCGCGCGTCTCACAGACTTCGATATCTCATTCCCTCCACCATCCGGACATCTCAAATGTCTCATAGACCTGAGCGTCTCACAGACTATAATGAAATACCCCTCGAAATCCGGGATTAGGATAAGTATAATATAAGGTTAGTACAATAGGTGAGTGTAACACCCCTACTACGCACTCAACAACTAACCGAAATCGCAGCGGAAATAAACAACTAGAACAATAACTAAACGGGTTGGTGCTACACGCCGTTAGCCACCCACGTGGCTAACAAGGCATAATACATAAAAAATTGTACTGGTCTGATGATCAGACTCCCTAGCATAGTACTAAAAACCATAATACATAATCAACTACCGAGTATTAATATTTACATCCATAACTGTATAACTGTCAAAACACCGCCACTGTTATAACAACGGAACAACATTATACCGCCACGGGAGCACAGGTGCATCCCGGGTCCGAACATCCAAAAACCATCAAAAGTATTTCATTAACCTAGAATCTAGAGCCACTCCGCCTCATCGATCCTCATCCTGCAACATAGGAAAAACAATATGGTGCCCCAAAGGGGCTCAGCAACTCATGGCTGGCATGGCTAACGTGCAGCCCATCGACTACCGGGATACACGCAACCAATTGTCATGATAACATGGCATTGATTTTAAACAAACAATTTACATAACATAGCAATAAGAATTGCATCACAACATAAACATAAAACATAACAAGTACGGTTCTCTTTAGGAAACAAACCAAAACATAGTCAATTTACCCGGTGAGCCTAGAGATTGCTGCCAAACTCATGCTAAGCTCGTTACATAACTCGTTACCGTCCGATTAGATGAACGGGTAACTTAACCCATAGTTGTGTCGGATATAGTAATCCAAGCACACCGAACAAACATAGTATGCCCCTATGGCCCGACGTGAGTCGGTAAAATAGCCTTGGATAAGCTAAAGGGAAGGTTGAAAACCAAAATGGAAAACAACCATAACATACAAAGAGAATCTAACCGGTTATGACATCGACTCCCATACTCACACGCGTGGCCGGAACTACCGGACTCCTCACTCCCCAGTTAGCACTTGTTAGAAGTTCCACATTGAAACTCAATAAATGAATTCACGAGAAAGTGTTTAGGTCTAGTTAGACACACACAAGGGAGATGAGTCACATCTTAACAACACAATAATATTAACAACTGTAAACTCATTACATGACTTAAGTCTTACAAGGTCATAAACACACAGAAAAACAAACAACACACAAGCCGGTGTAAACCGGTAGGCAACAGACTGCAAGAAAACCATACCTTGGTCCCTGCTTCGATTGGTTTCCACCGTAGGCAACTCCTATACATCATTAATAATGTCGGTTAATTAACTTACTCAACTTATAATTTACTAAGTGTTTACATGTTTTCATGACATGTTTTATCCTTAATCTTACACTCATTTATCTTTATTATACATACTAGGGTTTACTACATAACTCTCATTCTCTTTCTTAAACTTAAAGAATTTTTTTTTTAAGTTCTGGTCCGGACCGCCCCACTGGGGAGGTCCCAGGGGCGGTCCACAACAGAAACTCCCACGCCTGCAGCAAACAACTGGACCTCCCCACAGGGGCGGTCCCTAGGGGCGGTCCACTGCAGAACCAATTTTCTAAGGTGTTTTTCTCCTCTTTTTGAACTCCAAATTCATCCCAATTTTTTCCTATGCTTTACACATGTTTTCCCTCATGTTTTAACATCTCTTGGGCACACTAAAACCCTCTCTAATCATCCCAAAAAATCCTTAAACTTTTACTCAACTTTTACTAAGTCCTTAACACTTAGAACATTTTTTTCTTATACTTGTAACTTGTATTCTTGCCTAAAACTTCACCTAACCAAAGTGTTCCCTCACTACCTTATAACCACCCCTTTAAACATCATTTGCACTACAACCATCCCCTTTACACAAACCTCCTAGTCCTTCCCACAAGCTCTTATTTTAAACCCACAAGGCATTGCTCTTTCATTGTTCACCAAACTTTGCACAAGACTAAAACATACTCTTACCACTACTTTGGTATACTTACAATCACCCATTTGATTCTCTAAACTTCCATGAACAACGCCCAAGTCATTCTCATACTTATGAACACCTAAATTCCCTTTCTTTCCCAAATCAACCCTTAACAATTCCTAGTGAAACCTAGGTCACCAAACTTCATTAAAACACCTAAACTTCTTATTTTCTACTCAATTTTTGACATAGCTTCGTTAGTATTTCCTTACACACCAAACACAAGGTTTCTCACCCTTGAACACTCAAGAACACTTATTCACACAAAAATGTTCTTTACACACAACTAAGCCTTAAACTACACTACATAACAATATAGTGCATAATTTAAATTGCTTGGCACTTAGGCCCTTAAATTGCATGGCTCTTAGGCCCTTAAATTGCATAAACCTTAAAAACTGAATTTCCCACATAATATATGCCTTTGACCTGCAAATACATACAACAACACATATGCCTTTTAATAAACCCTTGAGAGTATTTTTCTAGCTTATTTACCTTTGGCTCCTTAAGTAGTTTAGTAAGCATTTTAAAGCTCAATTTTCCTAAGGCACTTTAGGTTAGGTTATTTACCTCTTTTCCTTTCAAACTTCATTCTTGTTTCCTTGAATAGGAAATGAGCAAGGAACTTGATCACTTGTCAATCTTCTATTTTACACACAAGTAAAGATAATGAGCATTAAGCTTCATGCTTATACTCATTAACAAACCTTAGGTTATATAATGTCTTAAAACATATAAATGAATGTTTTACCTTAGAATTGAATAGGAATTGGATTAAGTAGCAAGAGAGGACTCCACCTAGTCCTTTGAAGATTGGAATGAGCTAAGAATGAGCAAAAGAAAAACCATGAAGAAGGTGATTTCGGTCACATATGAAAACAAGAGGAAATGAAGTTTTTCTTTGAGTTTCCTTACCTTGAAGCAAAGGAGAACAATAAGGTGTGAAAAGATGAGCTCAAGCTCCTTCCATGGTGATTCCTGTTGGCACCGAAATGAGGTTTTGGAGTTTTGAAAAGACAAGATTGTAGAGCTTGACGAAACTAAGAGAATGGTGGTCTTGGAATTATTTTTGGAGCATGGAGCTAGGAGATATAGACAATCAAAGAAGGAGGTGGTATATGTGCTGTAGCAAAACCGTGAATGGAGAAGAGAGAAAGGATGAAGACGGTGGGAATTCAAGATGGAAATGAAAAGTGAGGTGATAGGTTA
The DNA here is from genome assembly GCA_023374045.1 of Limonium bicolor. Lineage (NCBI taxonomy): Eukaryota > Viridiplantae > Streptophyta > Magnoliopsida > Caryophyllales > Plumbaginaceae > Limonium > Limonium bicolor. Next base: position 5,192,183 of record CM041779.1, on the reverse strand, counting down.
CTTTGTTAAGATATTATAAGTAAAAGGTGAATAGTGAATTTACTTACTTTTGCTTTCTTCTTTTTTTAACTAGCTAAGTGTGGTGAGTCACACTTAAAAACCGGCCCCCTTGGTCAAATGAGGTACATTGTGGTCTTTGTTGACTATTTAGTTGACTTACATTGACTAATGTCTTAAACTAGCACTATTTGGTTATTATTCACTAAACAAGGCACATAATTGTGAAATTTTTGATTTCCCATTGATTTAGACTTCCTAATGTGATACTAAGTAGTACACATGTTGATTAAAGAGTAATGATGGACATTTAGCCATTCAAAACCCATTTACAAGACAATTTTTCAAAAATGTGCTTTAAGACTCCTTAAAGCACATTTTGTGTTTTAACTTGTTTTCAAGCTTGGTTTTCTTTGGTAATTGATTTAATATGTTCATTAACATGTAAATAAAGTCTTGGTAGGCTCTTAGAGTCTAAACCAAGGTTATCCCAAGCTTAGAGCACATTTTTGCCCTAATTGCCTTTATGGTGTTTTATAGTGTTTTATATGGTTTAAATTGTTCACTAATGTTTCTAAGGCACTTTTTAGCCTTATAATACCATATTTTAGTATTTAAACAACATATAAAGGTTTGGGGTATTTCAATCTACCCCCCTTAAAAGAACTTTGTCCCCAAAGTTCACACTTCCCACATATCTTTAATATTAAAGCACGGGGATTACTTATAAAACAATACTTCCATAACAACATTAACAACATACTTACATAACATCGGACACAAGGTCCAAACAACATAACATCATTCAGACACAACGGTTTGTAACATAACAACATAACATAGACGATGTATTTCAATACATGTCGTACACACATAACCGAAATGGCTCTACCCCCCTTAAAATAGGGGTACGCCCCATACCCTATACATATAAACACTAAGAAGTAAACAATGACGGGTACTTCGCCTTCATCTTATCTTCCAGCTCCCAGGTGGCCTCCTCGACGTCTTGGTTATACCAGAGGACCTTCACCAGTCTTACAGACTTATGGCGAGTGTCTCGAGTCTTAGTATCCAGAATCCGTACGGGAGTCTCCACTGATCGCATGGTCGGCTCTAAGGTTAGCCTTTCAGGCTGAAGTACATGAGACGGATGAGACATATATTTCTTCAACTGAGACACATGAAATACATCATGTACCTTGCCCAGCTCAGCAAGTAAATCTAGCCTGTAAGCTACCAGGCCTATCCGCTCCGTCACAACATAAGGCCCCACATATTACGGGCTCAACTTGCCTTTCTGGCCAAAACAAAACACTCCCTTCATGGGGGATACTCTAAGAAATACCTGATCGCCCACGGCGAACTCCAGGTCACGTCTGCGCACATCGGTGTATGATTTCTGCCTATCCTGAGCTGCCTTCATGTTGGCTCGGATCTGACGTACTTCTGCTTGTACTTGCTCCAGATACTCTGGTCCTATGATGACCATCTCACTCGACTCATCCCAGCATAATGGCGTGCGGCATGGTCTACCGTACAAAGCCTGGAAGGGAGACATCTTGATCGAGGCATGGTAACTGTTGTTGTAGCTAAACTCAATCAGATGTAACTTATCAATCCAGCTGGTCTGAAAGTCAAGTGCACATGCACGTAACATATCCTCAAGTGTCTGGATGGTGCGCTCACTCTGACCATCTGTCTGCGGGTGGAACATTGTACTTAGCTTCAGCTCGGTACCAAGCGCTTCCCGTGTAGTTCTTCAGTACCTCGAGAGGAATCTGGTATCCCTATTAGACACGATAGTCTTCGGTACCCCATGGTGCCGTACAATCTCTCGGTCGAAGAGCTCTGCTAGCCTTGCCACTTTCCAGGTGTCCTTCATCGGTATGAATCGGGCCACCTTGGTCAGTCGGTAAACAACGACCCAAATCATATTCAGACCTCCCCTTGTAGGCGGAAGCCCTACTACGAAGTCCATGGAGATATCATGAAACTTCCACTCAGGCACTGGCATTGGCTGTACCATACCACCAGGCCGTCGGTGCTCAAACTTGACCTTCTGGCAAGTGAGACACCTTACCACATAATCATTCACATCCTTTTTCATACCAGTCCACCAAAAATATCTTTTCATATCCTTATACATTTTTGAAGCTCCGGGGTGAATCGAAGTCGTAGAACAGTGGGATTCACTTAGTATGCGCTCTTTCAACTTAGCGCTACTCCTCGGAATACATAGTCGGCCATTCAGCCTAATCAGGTCATCATCGTGGAGTCGGAAATCATACTTCTGACCCTCGAATGTGCCATCAATAAGCTTCTGTCTGATCTCTAACATATACTGATCCGTCATCTGAGCACTCCGCACCTCTTTAACCAAGCTAGAATGAGAGACTAGCGAATGGAGAGAGTGTGCTCGGCGACTCAGTGCGTCAGCTACCACATTTGCCTTACCCTCTTTATACTGCAGGTTGATGTCGTAATCGTTTAGAAACTCGACCCACCTTCTTTGTCTCATGTTCAACTCCTTCTGAGTGAACAAGTACTTCAAACTCTTGTGGTCAGAATAAATTGTCACGCTTACCCCATACAAATGATGTCGCCATATCTTCAGTGCGAAGACAATGGCACCCAATTCTAAGTCATGGGTAGGGTAGTTCTCTTCATGCTTCTTCAGCTGTCGGGAGGCGTATGCTACGACCTTCCCATGTTGCATCAATACACAACCCATACCTCTTCCGGATACGTCGCAGTAGACCTCAAAACCATCTGTACCATCTGGTATAGTCAGGACTGGTGCAGATGTTAGAGCATCCTTGAGACTCTGAAAATAACTCTCACAGTCGACTGTCCACTCGAATGGTGCATCCTTTTTCATCAAGGAAGTCATCGGCTTCGAGACACTGGAGAAGTCCTTTACAAACCTCCTGTAATATCCTGCCATACCGAGGAAACTCCGAATGTCAGTAACTGTCTTCGACCTAGGCCAGGTGCGCACTGCATCTATCTTGGCTGGATCCACAGCGATCCCAGCCTCGGAAATAACATGACCAAGGAATGAAACTTGGTTCAACCAGAATTCACACTTAGAGAATTTGGCATACAACTGATTCTGTCTCAACGTCTGCAACACACTTCTCAGGTGGCTTTCATGCTCACCTTTCGATTTCGAATATACAAGTATATCGTCGAGGAAGACTACCACTGACTTATCCAACTGATCTTGGAACAAGCGGTTCTTTAAGTCCATGAACTTGGCTGGTGCATTGGATAAACCAAACAGCATAACCGTAAACTCATAATGACCGTATCTGGTTCTGAAAGCGGTCTTCTCAATGTCACTTTCCCGGATAGCAATCTGATGGTAACCGGATCGTAGATCTATCTTGGAGAATACTGATGCTCCTTTCAACTGGTCAAATAAGTCGTCAATGTGTGGTAAAGGATAACGGTTCTTCACCGTAACTGCATTCAGCTCTCGATAGTCGATGCAGAGGCGGAGGCTACCGTCCTTCTTCACGAAGAGGACCGGCGCTCCCCATGGTGAAACGCTCGGGCGGATAAATCCCTTGTCGAGTAGGTCTCTCAGCTGCTCCTTGAGCTCTGTCATCTCTGCTGGAGTGATAAGTGCAAAATATATAGACTTTTAAGGGTTTAATTACCTTATACTTTGCAGTATTTTTAAGTAATATTTCTCACTTATCTTACGTTTTTCCTAGATTTATGTTTTGATATGAATTGATATATTTTATGTGTTAAATGTAGGAAAAAGCCATGTTAATGGATAGATGATCTCATGAGCTTTCCAAAGCAACAAACGGCGAGTAAAACGGATTTATAACGAAGAATCTGGAGCCGGTTGAAGATTGCAGTAAAATAGAAAACAGAGTCGCAGACACAACCTGCGTCCGCATGAGGAGAGGCGGACGTCTAGGCGGACAGGACTGAGGCGTGTCCGCTTGAGTCTGGGCGGACGGAGATGCGGATGGCTGGGCGGACACGAGAGACGTCCGCTTGATGCTGGGTGGACACGAGCGCGGACAGAGGGCTGCGTCCGCATGAACTGGCGCGGACGGCCAGGCGGACATGTATAAAAATCCATATTTTAACGCGGTGAACTTCGCCGCTGTCTTCCTTCTTCCTTTCCGGCGCCGCAGTCGAACTGCTCCTTCATTAATTGCAGACGGCGCCTACCTTAATTCACTCACGCGTGACGACGGCTCTTCTACAATCAATTGCTGCTGCCGACCATGATTTAAATCTCTGACTGCAATTTTTGCGGATCTGCTCACCAACTCCACCGCCATCCTGCTCCAGAGCTTCAGTCAGTCAGCACCGTCCTCACCAAACTCACATCTATCTTATTCCATTCACACTTCTCCACCTTTCCTATAAATAAGCTACGTTCCCTTCAGTATTTATCATCCCTTCTTCAAATCCAAAGCTCACCACGTACGCTCACCACGTATGCTCTCCACTACCATACTACCATACGACCACATCCATTTCTCTTCCCCCCGTTTTCTCCATTTTTATTTGTTTTTCCACCACACCACATCACTACCATTAATTAGTATTATTATTACGGACGACGTGGATACAGAGGCGGAGCTAGGATTCAGAGTCAACTTGCTAGCTGGAGTTTTCTCTACCCTTTCTCTTATTTTGTTAAAACGTTGTTTATATATAGTTATGTTTAATTAATAAACTTAAGCCCTCCCAGGTTTGGGATGTGAGCCTATTTTATATAATTATGTTATGTTAAGCTTTCCACTATGATTTTATCTAAAGTAATAGTTTAACTCTTGTCCTTCATGTGCTTTAATTCTCTAGCTAATTATTAAAGCAATATTTGTAGTTTTCTAATCAACATGCGAGAGCTGAGATAGATAACAAGACGTGGGAAGATAAACCTGATTAACAGCTAGAAGCCTGATCCGGCCTATAGGTTAATTAGTCTCAAATAGAAGCTGTTCTTTATGCGATTGGTTGTGTCCGGATTAGAGCATTAGTCTGCTGCTAGTTCTAGCAACTGGTTAGGGTTCGTTAGATTTAGTCGTCAACGAATTATTTATAGTTTCTGAGTTTATTACTTAAGTGGTAAAGTTTATATTAATATAATTGATAAAATAGGTGAGCAGAACAACCCGGGATGTTTCAGTAAATTTAATCCACTATCAGTTATCCACAGCGAGGTCCCCAAGATTACGACAACCCCACGAATCCACTATCCCGCAAAACGATTAGGTACACTGCCTATGTGGTAGAAGTAGTCACATATTTCTCCAACAAGTTTTTGGCGCCGTTGCCGGGGACCTCCAGCACGGTTAATTGATAGTTTTTAAATTTTATTGAGATTTCTATTTTTATTTACTTTTATTTTATTTTTGCTTTATTTTTAGTTTACTTACAAAAAATATATATATATATATTTCTTGTATCTCTGTTTTATTTTTGTTTTTGTGTTTCTTTTCTATTTTTATTTTCTGTTCTACTTGGTATTTTTGTTTTTGTTTTTGTAGGCTAGTTACTGATAATGGAGAGCGGTTACGATGAGGTGAGAAGATTGTTGATCAATTTGGAATGGACACAAATGCAAGAGGAGATATCCTCATATCAAAGATTGGTCAAGGATTATCAACCACCTCAACAATCAAATCGAGAGCCGTGTTGGTGGGAAGTCGACCAGGCTAATGCACAGTACAACGAAACTCAGTTGGGGTATTACTACTTCAATTAGAACGAACAACAATCTACACGGAGGCTAGACGAATTTCTCCTCAGGCCGAGCCACCAGAAGAGATTCCAGTGATGACTCCAAGGAGTGAAGATCGACTCGAGCCAGATAATCTTGAAGCTACAAGTTCTGATGAGGAGATAAAGAAACTTCTCAGTACATTTTTCTCCGACGCCGAGTTAGAACAAATGTCTGAGAGTTACAATCTTCCTCCATCTCCATCCCCAACACAGGAGGAGCAATTAAAATTCGAAGATATTGTGTCTGAGCCGGTCAACCAGCTGGAAGAGCGCTATCCTGTTGAGCCTCACCAACCGGAAGAGGAAATTTACATCCTCGAATCTGAGGAAGGAACACCACTACCACCGGTCTCTCATCAACTTCCATCCTGCCTCCATAAGCCTCAACAGCAAGAGGAGGATGTTTACATCCTCCAATTTGAGGAAGAAAAGTCATCACCACCTGGTCTCCTGTTACAACTACGTTACCGGCAGTACCTCCTCAAACACCAGGTTTTGTGGAGTATTCATTTTCCTATTTTATTTACCGAAGTAACGTTTTTTTTGATCCAGGTGGTTTGCTTTTTATTATTACTAACTTCGTTTTCCTGGCGAAGGTGTTGTCTACTTTTATTTTTGATCCAGGATAACGAAGCAGGAGTCTAGCCAAAGACTAAAACTATGGGCAGCTTACTGGGAGGCAGCCCAGTGGTTAAACTTTATTATCCTATTATTATTATTATTATTATTTTAATTTTGTACCCCACATTATTTCTATATTATGTTTTTCAAAAAAAATTAACAAAAATTTTTCAATTAATAGGGGAGCGTATAGTTTTATTTTATTTTTATTTATGATTTTATTTTAATTTTAATTTTTAACAAAAATAAGTGGAAATGGTGTCTATGCTTTCATGCAACGCTTTTTAGCGTTTATTTTTGGGTAGTGTGTGCAGGTGAAATTCTTATCATGGTATCTGAAGAACTCCAAGGTTGGACACTTGCTTGAACGCAAGTGTGAGGAACGCTACTACCCCCATTGATCACACTTAAGTGTGAGGAAGGACACCTTCCTCAATCTACGATATCAGGGGAGTTTCGGTTTCTTTATTTTAAATGTTTGTGTCCAGTCTATCACGCTTAATGATTATTATATCAGTCCATGATTGTCCTGAATGAAATTCTTCATGAGTCTGGCATATTTTGAAAGGTCTTTTCTTGATTATTTTATGAACAATGAGGACATTGCTCCTCTTAAGTGTGAGGAAGTTTAGACCTTTCCCTGAAAATATGCCAGTAGTACCTAATGCCACACTTGATTTTTATTGTTCTCTAATTATGATAGTAAGCTTCTCTAAATGCCAATACATGTTGAATTTTTGGGCTAAAATTTTTTGTGGAAGTTTTTGAGATCAAGCCTGATGACAACCTCAAGAATCGTTCTGCTCGACGTTGTTTGTATGTATCAAATTCTTTCTTCAAAATTAAATCTATTTTCACTGAAATCTGGTGGATAAGCTGATTGTGGAAATTGAACTACCTTAGCTCGGTAATCATGGGACTAAGTGAAAGTTTGGTATGGAAAGGATAAGGCAAGGTACTCCTCTGATCATATAATGAAGTTTTCTGAACCAAAACAGGCCTCTTCATTCGGTTATTAAGTCCTTGGGGTGCCTCATCACCCATCTACCTAAGGTCTTGTGATCTGGGATAGAAGGCCCAAAGCCGCTACATGGGTGAAGAGAAAAGTCTGGGGGATGAAACAAATTGTGCGAACAAGAAAAAAAATGAACATACAAAACTCTTAATGCTGAATGATTGTCGCAATTTTTCATATTTTGATCATGAGTATGTGGTGTTGAAAGGTATCACGGAATAAGGTGTTACTTCACACCCCTTGTCATCCAAAGGTTAGAGAAAAGCAATTGGTGGAAGGTTCCGAGCTAATCTATGTTCAATTTTTACAATCTAACTTATCCATGCTCTTATTAAAAATTTTCTGTTTCACTGTTTACAAAAACCTACATCTAAGAGCAGGATTATTCTTTTGATTTCCATTTAGCTTGATTTCCTTCCACGATTGTTGAATCCCGGAGTTTGATACTGTATGTGACTACTTCTACCACATGGAGCCATACGATAGGGCGCCTTCGCAATTGGTCTGGTACCCGGAACCAAATCAATCTCAAACTCAACTTCCCGTGCTGGCGGCATGCCCGGTAGTTCCTTAGGAAAGACATCAGGAAACTCCGACACTACCGACACATCTGAGCTAAACGTTGGGTCTCTCTCTATGTCCTGGACATAGCAGAGGTATACATCATTCCCTCGTCGTAGTTCACGATACATGGCCATGGCGGTGATGATCTGGGTCGAAGGCTCCCTGGGCCTCTGGCGGTACAATATAGTAACCCCAGACGGACTCCGAAGAAGTAGACGATGCTCGGCACATAGGATCCTGCCCTTGTACCGCTCCAACCAGTTCATCCCGACAATCACATCAAAACCAAGTCCCTCGAACTCTATCATGTCGATCGGAAACTCTTCATCTCTGATTCGTACAATAGCATCTCGGTGGTAGCGGGTACACTTGATCCGCTCTCTCGACGGGAGAGTGACTAGGAACTCAGACATCTCTTCACCGTCTAACCCCAGCCTCTTCGCAAAAGATAGCGAAATAAATGTATGTGAGGCTCCGGAGTCGAACAAGATCGAAGCGTCCACGCCATTGACAGGAACGGTACCGGTGAGGATTGTGCCGCTCTTGCCGGCTTCTGCCTCATTGTAGACACTCAGTATACCTCCCGTTCCGAGTGCACAGCCTAATTTATTGGCAAACTTATAAGTATACAGTAACAACACGGTTGACATACTTCAAAATATTTCCACTTTATTCATTAACACATCTTTCACATCATAAGTCGGTTTACATTGTAGCATCCTTATTATACAACTGTCATAACACATTACATAATTACACAAGGCTTTAAAACTGCCTGAAAGTCAAGTTCAAACGTCCGGGTTTCATGTGTGTGGCATTGATCACTGTCGAAGGTGCGGTATTCAGTTTGATCTTCTTGATACCATGATATAGCATCCTTGACTGCCCACCCATGATTAGCACATCTCCTGATTTCAACACTAACTTCTTTGCGAGATCACCACGCTTCTGTTCGCCATACACAAACACTGCGGTATCACCAATGGACCAAGTCACCACGGGTACTCCCTTACTTAGAGACTCGGGTGTTTCGTCCTTATCTTGGTGTAAACCTAACCGTCCACCTTTCTGGTAGAAGTTCACAATACATAGATCTGCTTTAACACTTGGTATTGAATCCGATTCAACTTGCTGAGCAATTCCCACGGCGTGGTTAACGACCGCAAGGAACTCCTCGGGTATCATCGGTACAGTTGCCCCGTCTTCAACTCGCACGTCTTGATATGTCTTGGTGTAAGGATTCCAGTCCTTACCATGCACATCATCTTCAACTTCATTTTTGATCCGCTTGGGTACTCGGGTGTATAGAAACCTCCAGGTGCTGCTCCCATTTCGTCGCATCGTCGGATAATGTGGATTTGTGCTTCCGGTGTCAGGTATCCATTTAAGAGTATCATACCTGGATGGATGACCTGACATTGCTCCATTGGAAAGTCGGTGATGCTGATGGTGGTTTCTTCAGGGTTTGGTGCGGGTGGGATTGGATAGCAAATAGTGAAGGTTCCTAAGTTTTCAAATTACCTAATTTAGGTGACTTTCACATTATACTTTAACTCTTTTACTTACATGGTTGTACACTTAGACTCACTAACACACATGCATGAAATGCGGTATGCAATCACTTATTTCATTTAACGGTTTAGGCGGTACCTGGTCTAGAAGAGGGTCCTGGTGCCTCAGACCGGTTCACCACATTCAGGGCGGCCTTGCCGGATCCCGACCCTTTCCCCTTCTGGGAATCAGTGTACCTATGATCTGTGGGTGGCTGATTAGCCGTCTTTGGGCCATCGGTGGTCACGGCGGCCTTACCCTTCCACTGCCCCTTGGGCTTGTAGTTTCTGCCATTCTGGTTCTGGAAGCACTCGTAGTCTCGATGCCCCATCTTCTTGCAGAATCGGCACTGCACATCGTTGCTCTTGCAGTCCTTGTCGGGGTGGTCTCCGTTACACCACTTGCAGTAGTAGTGGCGATCGGATCCAGATCCCGCGCTAGCTGCTAACACATTACACATTCAGTACACACTTCACATTATAACATCACACACTTAAACTCGATATTCAGAACTAATTGTTTACCCTTGAATGGTTGAGAGCGCAGGGGCTTAACCGCGTATGCATAGGTGAGCTGCAACGGCTCCTCATCAGTGGTGGTCTGGGCTTGGCCCTTGCCACCCTGTTGCTATCCTTTATGGGACTGGGGGTACGGCTTTTTCTTCTTTCCTCCCCCGTACCCTTGCGTGCCTTGACCCTCACTCGTGGCCTTGTGCTTGAGCGCATTCTCCTCGTCCCTCAGACAGACGGTGATCTCTACTATAGCAGCGGCATGATAGCACTCCTATTATTTAGGGTGTTAGTTATGCCCTGCAAAACAAACTCACAATTACATTCACACATTGTACATACTTATTCACATCACATTGTAGTCCCATTACCTGCAAAGTAGTATATCCGGTTGGCCCCATACCATAGCGTAGGCGGTAGCTGAGTCCGTTGTAGAAACGGTTCACCAGTATCCGGTCTGAGTAACCCAGATCTGGTAACAGGTGGATAAGTCTGATGAAGGCGGAGTAGTACTCATCTATCGTCATCTTATCCCCTTGTCTCAGGTTATCCAATTCTAGGCGCTTGGCCTCCTGCACATGTATCGGGTAGTACTTGGCTCGCAGCAGAGCCGTGTACTCCCTCCACTGAAAGGTAGGGTCAGCAACTCTGCCCTCCCGTACCAGCTTCCACCAACTTTGTGCCGAACCCTTCAAGTAGTAAGCGGCAAGTTGAACCTTGGCACCAGCAGGCACATCCAAGGTTTCGAAAGCGGTCTCCATCTCGAAGATGTACGCCTCCAACTTACGAGGATCGGTCTCCCCACTAAACGACGGAGGTCTCAAATCTGCCAATGCCTTGACCCAATTGGTCTCGCGCGGCTGTGGTTGTGGTTGTGGCCCTTGTTGGTCCATACCGTCTTGCTGCTGCTGCTGCTGATGCATCACAGCGACTAACTGGGGAAACATCTGGGCTACGGCGGCTGCTACTGCCTCAGCCATAACCTGTGTCGTAGTGTTCTCGCCCTGGTCACCCGTATCACCAACACCGCGCCCGCGGCCTCTACCTCTTGGCCTACCTAACATCTGAATTCACACGAACATTCATTAGCATTATGCTTGCACACTTATCGGTTCCAACGGTTGTAACGCCTTCCCGATTATAAGGTATTTCCACACTTAGTTAGTGGTTAACCTATCCATAACTGCTCACTTCAATAACTATAGCTAGATTTCCTAACTCGGTATATTCCTAAGCTCGGTATTCTAGTCATCAGAGCGATACTTCGCTCTAATACCACTTTTTGTAACACCCCTACTACGCACTCAACAACTAACCGAAATCGCAGCGGAAAAAAACAACTAGAACAATAACTAAACGGGTTGGTGCTACACGCCGTTAGCCACCCACGTGGCTAACAAGGCAGAATACATACAAAATTGTACCGGTCTGATGATCAGACTCCCGAGCATAGTACTAAAAACCATAATACATAATCAACAATACTGAGTATTAATATTTACATCCAAAAACTGTATAACTGTCAAAACACCGCCACTGTTATAACAACGGAACCACATTATACCGCCACGGGAGCACAGGCACATCCCGGGTCCGAACATCTAAAAACCATCAAAAGTATTTCATTAACCTAGAATCTAGAGTCACTCCGCATCTTCGATCCTCATCCTGTAACATAGGAAAAACAATATGGTGCCCCAAAGGGGCTCAACAACTCATGGCTGGCATGGCTAACGTGCAGCCCATCGACTACCGGGATACGCGCAACCAATTGTCATGATAACATGGCATTGATTTTAAACAAACAATTTACATAACATAGCAATAAGAATTGCATCACAACATAAACATAAAACTTAACAAGTACGGTTCTCTTTAGGAAACGAACCAAAACATAGTCAATTTACCCGGTGAGCCTAGAGATTGCTGCCAAACTCATGCTAAGCTCGTTACATAACTCGTTACCGTCCGGTTAAATGAACGGGTAACTTAACCCATAGGTGTGTCGGATATAGTAATCCAAGCACACTGAACAAATATAGTATGCCCCTGTGGCCCGACGTGAGTCAGTAAAATAGCCTTGGATAAGCTAAAGGGAAGGTTGAAAACCAAAATGGAAAACAACCATAACATACAAAGAGAATCGAACCGGTTATGACATCGACTCCTATACTCACACGCGTGGCCGGAACTACCGGACTCCTCACTCCCCAGTTAGCACTTGTTAGAAGTTCCACATTGAAACTCAATAAATGAATTCACGAGCAAGTGTTTAGGTCTAGTTAGACATACACAAGGGAGATGAGTCACATCTTAACAACACAATAATATTAACAACTGTAAACTCATTACATGACTTAAGTCTTACAAGGTCATAAACACACAGAAAAACAAACAACACAACCGGTGTAAACCGGTAGGCAACAGACTGCAAGAAAACCATACCTTGGTCCCTGCTTCGATTGGTTTCCACCGTAGGCAACTCCTATACATCATTAATAATGTCGGTTAATTAACTTACTCAACTTATAATTTACTAAGTGTTTACATGTTTTCATGACATGTTTTATCCTTAATCTTACACTCATTTATCTTTATTATACATACTAGGGTCTACTACATAACTCTCATTCTCTTTCTTAAACTTAAAGATTTTTTTTTAAGTTCTGGTCCGGACCGCCCCACTGGGGAGGTCCCAGGGGCGGTCCACAACAGAAACTCCCACGCCTGCAGCAAACAACTGGACCTCCCCACAGGGGCGGTCCCTAGGGGCGGTCCACTGCAGAACCAATTTTCTAAGGTGTTTTTCTCCTCTTTTTGAACTCCAAATTCATCCCAATTTTTTCCTATGATTTACAAATGTTTTCCCCCATGTTTTAACATCTCTTGGGCACACTAAAACCCTCTCTAATCATCCCAAAAACTCCTTAAACTTTTACTCAACTTTTACTAAGTCCTTAACACTTAGATCATTTTTTTCTTATACTTGTAACTTGTATTCTTGCCTAAAACTTCACCTAACCAAAATGTTCCCTCACTACCTTATAACCACCCCTTTAAACATCATTTGCACTACAACCATCCCCTTTACACAAACCTCCTAGTCCTTCCCACAAGCTCTTATTTTAAACCTTCACAAGGCATTGCTCTTTCATTGTTCACCAAACTCTGCACAAGACTAAAACATACTCTTACCACTACTTTGGTATGCTTACAATCACCCATTTGATTCTCTAAACTTCCATGAACAATGCCCAAGTCATTCTCATACTTATGAACACCTAAATTCCCTTTCTTTCCCAAATCAACCCTTAACAATTCCTAGTGAAACCTAGGTCACCAAACTTCATTAAAACACCTAAACTTCTTATTTTCTACTCAAATTTTGACATAGCTCCGTTAGTATTTCCTTACACACCAAACACAAGGTTTCTCACCCTTGAACACTCAAGAACACTTATTCACACAAAAATGTTCTTTACACACAACTAAGCCTTAAACTACACTACGTAACAATATAATGCATAATTTAAATTGCTTGGCACTTAGGCCCTTAAATTGCATGGCTCTTAGGCCCTTAAATTTCATAAACCTTAAACACTGAATTTCCCACATAATATATGCCTTTGACCTGCAAATACATACAACAACACATATGCCTTTTAATAAACCCTTGAGAGTATTTTTCTAGCTTATTTACCTTTGGCTCCTTAAGTAGTTTAGTAAGCATTTTAAAGCTCAATTTTCCTAAGGCACTTTAGGTTAGGTTATTTACCTTTTTTCCTTTCAAACTTCTTTCTTGTTTCCTTGAATAGGAAATGAGCAAGAAAATTGATCACTTGTCAATCTTCTATTCACACACAAGTAAAGATAATGAGCATTAAGCTTCATGCTTATACTCATTAACAAACCTTAGGTTATATAATGTCTTAAAACACATAAATGAATGTTTTACCTTAGAATTGAATAGGAATTGGATTAAGTAGCAAGAGAGGACTCCACCTAGTCCTTTGAAGATTGGAATGAGCTAAGAATGAGCAAAAGAAAACACCATGAAGAAGGTGATTTCGGTCACATATGAAAACAAGAGGAAATGAAGTTTTTCTTTGAGTTTCCTTACCTTGAAGCAAAGGAGAACAATAAGGTGTGAAAAGATGAGCTCAAGCTCCTTCCTTGGTGATTCCTCTTGGCACCGAAATGGAGGATTTAGAGTTTTGAAAAGACAAGATTGTAGAGCTTGACTAAACTAAGAGAATGGTGGTCTTGTAATTATTTTTGGAGCATGGAGCTAGGAGATATAGACAATCAACGATGGAGGTGGTATATGTGCTCTAGCAAAACCATGAATAGAGAAGAGAGAAAGGATTAAGACGGTGGTAATTCAAGAGGGAAATGAAAAGTGAGGTGAGAGGTTACTTTGTTAAGATATTATAAGTAAAAGGTGAATAGTGAATTTACTTACTTTTGCTTTCTTCTTTATTTAACTAGCTAAGTGTGGTGAGTCACACTTAAAAACCGGCCCCCTTGGTCAAATGAGGTACATTGTGGTCTTTGTTTACCATTTAGTTGACTTACATTGACTAATGTCTTAAACTAGCACTATTTGGTTACTATTCACTAAACAAGGCACATAATTGTGAAATTTTTGATTTCCCATTGATTTAGACTTCCTAATGTGATACTAAGTAGTGGCCACGTGATCTTATATGGTTGGATTTTTATTGCTTTGGGGTTCCTTTTGTCTTCTTTCTTAGGAATTGCTAAGGGGTACTTCTTTGTGAAAACCCTTTAAGGGACTTGTGAGACGCCATTGGTAACCAACAAGGAGAGCTGAGTGTTCTTAATTGCAAATTAAGGATTGATGCCAAAATTTTATCTTCTCATCTCTTATGCAAAAGTGAACCAAATGCAAAATCTAATTTTCCTTTTGTTTTCTTCTCAATGCCCATTCTTGAGAGAATTAAGTTCGCCATAGTAAAAGTTCTTCAAGTCATACCCCGAAACTCTACATTTTATGTTTCCCTGAGCACACCCATGCCACCACTAAGAGATGGTTCACACTCCTCAAAAGTTTTAATCACTTTTTGTTTCTTCTCTTATCCTACAATTCATGTTAGTATTTGTTAGTCTTGAGCATTCCTTACTTGCATGGGTTCTTGGGTTTGCTTGAGGACAAGAAAAAAGGTAAGTGTGGGGGTGTGATGAGTGTTTAAATGAGCATGTGTTTAGAGGTGTATTTCCTCTACTTTTATGTTTTATTGGTGTTTTACACAATTGTTGCTGAAACGGGAGGAATGACATAGCTAGGAATAAAGTAGATGAAAATACAAACGCGTGAGCGCAAATGGGTCCAAAATCGGAGCTAAAACAAAAAAGATACATCGTTTTGAAGATTAGCCTGCCCACAAGACCGACCCTATGACCGACCCTAGGTGGGTCGGTCTGCAATTCCGGAGGCCGGATACGCTCGTTCCAGGGGCCGAAATGTCTTCTGGTCCCAACCGACCCTAGGACCGACCATAGGTGGGTCGGTCGGTCGAAATTTTGCCCAGATCTGTGTTTTTAAAAGCAAAAAAGAAGAAATTTGAAGTCGTGGTCGTTGCCACTTCTAAGGGGTGTAACCCAGTACGAACCCACACAGATTATCTGGTATGATTAGATAAGTATTATCCATAGGCAACAATTTCAGAGTCAACCAACGGTTCTTATAACCCTTCTTCACTTTCCTTCCAAGTTAATTTTAGGTCAAACTAGATGGCGACTCTAGTCAATTTTCGCCTATAGGGCATAAGTCCGTATGGAGCCCATTGAGAGTGGGTGTAGTGCTCACTAGCATTCCCCATAAGCTTTCTGGGAAAGACAGATGATAAAGTAGGTTTTTGAGAGATGTCATGAATAGTGGGTTTTCACCCTCCACATAATGACAATTTTTTAGGATCTCGACCTTTTAGTTAGACCATATTTAGATAGACCCCCCTCATACCGAAAAAAACACCCTCCACACTTTCATTTTGTCAAAAATTGATGAATCTTTACAAGGATGATGCTAAAGTGTTATATTTTTGTCCAATACCAAATCTAAAGTTTTTTAAGTTTATATGTGACATGTGAGACCCAATGAAAACACATTCACATGTTACATGTTTCATCGGGTCCCACAAATCACTTATGAGCTTAAAAAACTTTAGAATTCATGCTATACTAAAATATAACACTTTAACATTGCCCATGTAAAGTTTCATCAACTTTGGACAACGTTTAAGCATATCCTAAGTTGAACAAAAAATAAAAAAGTTGCCCGATTAAAACATGGGTGAGAAAAGTAACTTTTGAAACCTCGTGGTAGGGTGTGTAATTCGGCCAACATCATGGGTGAGGGATGTAATTTTCCCAAAATTATATTATTTATTCTAAAATTTTATACAATCGAATCATATAAATATAAAATAATGAAGTTAAGTCTTGTTTATTTATTCATCAAGTTTTTAGAATAAATATGTAAACAAGTCATCAAGCTTTAAGGAGGTTTCATAACAAAAAAAAGCTCTGTACTGAATGACCAATTAACACTGTTAAAAAATATTGGGAAATTTCATGAAATGCCACTATATTTTTGCCTAATTCATGAAATGCCACAAAAAAAAAGAAAGTCACGAAATGCCACTATATTTTCCGAAAATTTCATGAAATGCCCCTCCGCCTGGACGGACATTAACTTTCCGTCTGAAGTCAGTTTTTTTAAAATGACCTTTATGCCCCTAAACGTACTGTTCCACCACCGTTTGCTTTTCTCATTCTGATTCTGCAACTCTCTCCCGCATCTCTCTCTTCTCCCCCTTCTCGTACTCCCTTCTTCCCCGATTCTTCATCTTCCTTAGCGTAAACCCTAGATTCGTACTGCTACTGGTTCAAAGACTCGACTTTTCGAAACTGTGAAGCGTGAAGTGAAGCGCGAGGAGGTATGCAGTTCCTATTTGTACTCCATTGTTGTCGTCTATTATCACTGTAGTACGTCCTCCATTGTTGAGTTTTCTTTGCGAAATTTCCTTTCTTTCGTCTTTTCTCTCACAATCACGCCATTGTTGTGCTGGTTAGGGCTTTTCTGTGAAATTTCTTCTATTTCCATTTACGAAGTGGCATTTTGATTTCTTAAACAAGAAAATCGCATGCTGTGTAAACAGAGTTCGCTCCTGTTTTTTTTTGTGCAACTCTGCTCGATTATGCTGGTTAGTTTGGTAGTTGGTGAAGAAGTATTTTGTGGGTTTCTTATGAAATGGCATTTTGTTTTCTAAACAGTGAAATTGGTGCAGAGTTCATTTATGTTTTTGGTGCGACTATGTTGGATAGTTCGCTAATTTGTATTTTGAGTGTTTCTTATGATGTCCTTTGGTATCACTCTTATCTCATCAAGATTTGTGGGTTTCTTATTACGTTCACGTATCACTCTCATCTGATCATTTTTTTGTTGGTTTTCAGATGGTGAAACGGCATGAGGGGTTGTGGGTGGAATTGAAGTACAAGGAGGAAGCATTTAGTTATAGAATACAGGATGAGGATTCCCCCTACCTTGACATGGTAACGTTCATCAGGGCGGTCATACACGAAGTTGAAAAGCAACTAGTATGCACTCCCCTCAAGTACCCGGTGTTCAAATATTATAGTCCTCGAGCTCAGAAAACATATGTCATCGATGATGATGATTGCCTTCAGGCAATATTGTTTGAGAACAGGAATGAGGCAGAAATTTCTGTGGTGATTGAGGAGAGTACTAAACCCAGTGAGGCTGTGAAAATCGCTCTAGGTCTAGAAAGTGAGGATGAGGCTGATGAATATGATGAATCAGATGGAAGTAGAAACTATCATGGTCGTGTGGAGGTTGAGGAACCCGGTGAAGCCCCCATTGTTGAGTTAGACGATGATGACGATGATGAAGATGATTCACATAGACCTCGGCGAGCAAGAAAAAATATCAAGTCTGATATCATTTCAATTAAGCCAATAGTAGACAAGTCCACTGTTCATCCCACGACAAACTATAAGTGGGATCCTTCATCGTCTGATGGCAGCAGGATGTCTCTGTCACCACCGACAGTCTCAGTTCATCCAGACAATCAGCACAATGATCCCATGGAAGTAGATCAAAAATATGGATGCCAATGATCCTGGGTATGAGGTGAACCTGGACGATGATCCAATTAATCAAGCGGATGCCAATGAAGAAGCTGCACAACCACCGGCTGATGAAGAAGCTGCACAACCACCGGCTGATGAAGAGGCTGCACAACCACCGACACGTCCTGAATCTGACCCAGCTGCCAACAAAGAAGCTAGAGCATCGTCATCAAGTAAAAGGTATTTTTACGTAGTTTGTCTACATTTCATTGTGATTATGATGTTTAATGAAACTGTTGCAATTTTCATTGATACACGTCACTTGTTATAGGCCCAAAGATGCTCCGAAGAAAAGAAACTGCAAGACTACTTAAAAGAGAGAAAAAAGGAAAGAGTGTCCACGGGCGATACACCACCAAGCAGGAGATCAAGACCTGTAAGAGCTGCTGCTACAGCAGCTCCAGCTGATGATGATGACTTCATGCTTATTTCCAGTGATGAGGATGATGGTGACTTTGAGGAAGACGATCATGTCACAGCATCAATAGAGACTGAATCATCAGCATCCGCGTCTTCTCTCGAGCATGATCCGGTTGATGAGGCAACCACAAATATGGAAGACAAAGCTGTTGTTGTAGGATTAATGGATCAAGAGTATGACTACGACCCTACTGATGTTAACAAGGTAATGACTGGTGTAGATGATGATGAGGAAGACATCATAAACAGAATCTTGCGCACTTGCTCATTCTACAAGGAGCAAGATTTCGGAGGTGTTCACTTGGAGGTGGGCATGTTGTTCATGGAGATCACTTTGACGAAGTGCTGAGGCGGTATGCTGTGCAAGAGGGATTTGATTTGGTGAGGCAGAAAATAGACCCCATGAGATTTAGAGGATTGTGCGCCGCCCCCGGATGCAAGTGGAGGATTGCTGCGTCCATGATTTCAGATAAGAGAAGTTGGAAGATTCGAAAAATTGAAGGAGAGCATGTGTGAAATACCCCAAACCTTGGTATGTTGTTTAAAGGTTAAACTATGGTATTTAAAGGCTAAAAAGTGCCTTAGAAACATCAATGAACCATTTAAACCATGGTAAAACACAATAAAACACTAAGACACGGTTTGAGCAAAAACATGCTCTAAGCTTGGAGTGAACTTGGTTAGGACCCAAGGAGCCTACCAAGACTTGATAATATTTAATTATGATTTTATAAGGCTAATTAAGTCCTTAGGAAACCTTGGTAGACAATGAAACCAAACAAAAACAAATAAATACCTTAAGGTCAATATGGGCTAAAATGTGCTCTAAGCTTGGGATAAATTTGTATAAGACCTAATGGTCATACCTATACCTTATAAATATGTTAATGAACATATTAAATCAATTACCAAAGAAAACCAAGTTTGAAAACGAGTTAAAACACAAAAAGTGCTTTAAGGAGTCTTAAAGCACGTTTTTGAAAAATTGTCTTGTAAATGAGTTTTGAATGGCTAAATGTCCATCATTACTCTTTAATTAACATGTGTACTATATGGTATCACATTTGGGAGTCTATATCAATGGGAAATAAAAAATTTCACATCTATGTGCCTTGTTTTAGTGAATAGTAACTTTAATAAGCTAGTTTGTAACATATGATGTTATAAGTAATTAAATGAGTCAATAGAGACTAAAATACCCCTAGGTAAAGATGGGGGCCGGTTTTTATCATGGTGAGTCACCAACATGTAAAAGAAATCAATTAAGGAAAGGAAGGAAAAGTAAATAAAAGAAGAAAGTTACTTTATAACATAAATATCTTAACAAAGTGCACTCTCACCTCATTCTTCTTCTTTCTCATTTCACACGGTCTTCATCTTCCTCTCTTCTTCAAAAACGATGGGCTATAGTAACCTCTCTTCTCCATCTTCATTTCCTTGCCAAATCCAACTTCATGCTCCAAATCAAATTCTAAGACCATGTTTGTCTTAGTTAGACTAAGCTCTACACTTCTATCTTTTTAAATCTTCAAGAACTCGATTTTGGTGCCATGGAGATTCACCATTGAAGGAGCTTGAGCTCACCTCTTCACATATTATTGTTCACCTTTGCTTCAAGGTAAGGAAACTCAAAGAAATGAAGTTTCCCTCATGTTTTTATCTTGACCGAGAATCACCATTAATGGTGCTCCTTGTGTTGCTTTGTTATAGCTCCATTTGAATCTTTCAAGGACTTGGTGGAGTCCTCTCTTGATAGATATTCCAATTCCCTTCAAAGACCAAGGTAAAACAACTATCTTAATGCCTTTTGAAACAATGTAAACCTAGGGTTTACAATGAGTTTAAGCTTGGAGCTTGAATACTCATTATGTTGTTTGTACAATGTTTAGAACTTGACAAGGAATCAAATACCTTACCGGTTTTATAAGGAAACAAGAAAGAAGTTGTTTGGAAAAGAGGTAAATATACTAACCTAATGTTGTTTAATGCCTTAGGAGAAATGAGCTTATAATGCTTGTTAAAACTACCTAAAGAGCAAATGGTGAATGACTTAGTAAAGTGTTCAAAAGAGACTAGTAAAAGAACATATGTCTTGTTGTATGTATTTGCAGGTCAAAGGCATATATATTGTGGAAATTCAGTGTTTAGGATTTATGCACTTTAAGGGCCTAAGAGCCATGCATTTAAGGGCCTAAGTGTCAAGCAATTTAATTTATGTGTTATATTGTGATTTGGTGTAATTTGAGTGAAGTTTTGTGTATGAGAGTGTCCTTGGTGATTTTAGGTGTTCTTGTGTGATTAATGGAGAAAACAATGTGTTTTGGTCTAGTAATGTTCTAGGAGAACCCATGTCAAAATTTAGGAAAATGTATAAGAAGTTCAAAGTGTTTTAAAGGAATTTTGGTGAACTAGGAAGTGTTCTAGAGTGTAATATGGATTTAGGCATTATTTTGAGGTTTTAATATATACCAAAGTCATTTTGGACTTAAGTTGAAACTTAGGCAAACTTTGGTAAATTGAGGAGAAAGTGTAAGCTTGGAAAAGGAATTGTAAGAATGACATAAGGAGTTTTGATTTGTAAGAAAGGATGTTTGGATGATGATGTTTGTGTGGAAGATATGTCTTGGTATAATGGTTAGAATAGGCATGAAACATCACTTAGGAACCTAGGGAGTAGATACTATAAGTGTTGGAGGCTTTGGAGGAATTTGGCTAAGTGTTTAAAGGCTTGAAAATTGAGCATTTTGTCTTGTCCGAACTTCCGTCCGGACATGGAAGTTCGGACAGGCTCTGTTGGGTAAGAATTTTGCACACTCGAACTGTGTCCGAACTTGGGAAGTCCGGACACATGTTCGGACGCATGGATTTCCGCATTAAGAGATTCTCGACTCATGTCCGAACTTCCGAAGTCCGGACACAAGTTTGGACGTGTGTCTGTTTTCAGTTCAAAGTCACGGCTTGCGTCCGAACTTGGAGGTTCGGACACAAGTTCGGACAGGCCACTGTATGGACCAAAATTGTTGTTTTAAGGTATGGAAATGGTGTGTAATGATGGGGATTGATAGGTAATGATGTTATAAGGTTGTATAAGACATGTTAGGTGAGTTATAATGACAATTTGGCGGGTGAAAAGTTGAAGTAAAATGTAAGAGTGAAACAAGTTAAAAATGTAAAGGTATTTAACTAGTTAACGGGGTTAAACCATGGTCATTTGACGTTACACAAACATGTTACCCCAATGTTAATGAAAGCAACTTTAATGTACCAGTTGTTCGAGAATTGTTCGAGGAACGTAAGTGGACATGGTAAAGTGGACTCCGGTGCCAGGTATGGTTTTCTTGCAACCTGTGTCCTACCGGATTACACCGGCTTGTATGCCAATGTGTTTTTCTGAGTGTTTGCCACCTTGTAAGATAAAACATGTAATGAGTTTATAGTAATTCATTTATGTGGCGATTCTAGTCTCCGGTACCGTTTAACCTCAAATAAGTGTTAAACCTTAACTAACCAAAACTAGGAACACATGCGAGATCGGTATTCGGAGTTAACGACCCAAACCTTGGGAACGTTCTAACCACGGCTATGCGTGAGTTAGTTGTGTATTTTTGTTGTGTGCAAGTGCGTGACCCTCCCTTGCGTGTTTAACTCGGTCGTAATACCGTATGGTTGTGGATGTGATAAGTTCCATAGTGGAACTCTAACTACTTATTTATAAGTATATATGTACTAACGGGGGGTGAGGAGTCCGGTCATGTTCCGGCCACGCGTGTGAGGACGGGAGTCGATGTCATATCCGGTTCGACTCTCTTGGTGTATGTATGGGTTGTATTCCAATTTGGTTTCAACCTTCCCTTAGCTTATCCAAAGCTAGTTTACTGACTCACGTCGGGCCACAGGGGCATACAAATGTTGTTTCGGTGTGCTTGGGATTACTATATCCGACGCACCTTGGTGTTATGTTAACCGTTCAAATTAACAGGACGGTAACGAGATATGTAACGAGCTTAGCATGGGGTTGGCAACAATCTCTAGGCTCACTGTGTTTATTAACTATGGTGGAAGGTTCCTAATGAGAACCGTACTTGTGGTGTTATGTGCTGTTTGTTATGGATTATGGATGCGAATTCCGGTTATAATAAGGATCATTTAAGGATAACCCGATTAAAGGGTAAGTGTCGTCTACTAGGGAAGTAGCTTCGTTTAGGGGAGAGCCACTCTAGCGTTAAAGGAAACAATGTGTGATTTGTTATGTATGGATGCGTTGGATGTTTGTTGTACCCTACTGTTGGGTGCATGCAATGTGATGTGTGTTTATGGTTTACATGCGTGATTTAAATATAATCAACCGCATGCTAAGACGACAAATAGTTGTGCGTGGCCCGGTAGCATGCGGGCTGCGGGATTACCATACCAGCAAAGGTGCTGAGCCCCTTGGGGGCCACCCTTTTCTTCCTTTTCTATTTCAGGTACAAGGAGCTGGAAGCCGTTCGAGAGTAGGACGGGGTAGGTGTTTATACATGGGTAGCCATTTAAATGGCGTAAGCATTGTAGGCGTAGTAAGACCGAAATTGTTATCGGCATTAGTTTGTGAATACTCGGTACGGTTGGAATGTATAAAGTATATGGGTTGTTGTTAAGGGAAGCAAATGTAACGTGTAGTTGCTCGGAATCTAGTCCATCAGACCGATACAATGTACGTGTATTAGCCTTGTTAGCCACGTGGGTGGTTAACGGCGTGTAACACCATTGAAATAAGTAATGTGATGAGTTGAATTTTCCGCTGCAGTTTGATGTTATGTGTACGGTGGTAGTTGGGGTGTTACAAAAAAGTGGTATCAGAGCGAAGTATCGCTCTGATGACTGAGTTACCGAGCTTAGGAAGTACCGAGTTAAGATTTTAGTACTTTGGGTTAAGGGTTGAGTGATAGCGTGAGAGATACGCTAGTTAGGAACTACCAGTGAATACTGGAAACCTACAATATCCTTCCCACCCTCCACAATCCCTATTTTATGATTCGGGAAAGAACGCCAGAGAGATGAAAGTCCTCTCATACTCGGGAAACCCGATCTGGTTGTTATTAAGTACTTCTGTGAGTACGGAGAACCTGTCACACGGTAGATCCTGAAAACTAGGAATCCCGGAGACGGTTCCCATGTGAACAACTGTAACCGCACTTAATAGCGGAGAATTGAAGAGTCCTATGTGTAGAAGAATGAAATTTCTGGCAACCTGGGTCGACATGCCAAGCAGTCGAGAACAACCAGTCTGCGACGCACCAATAGTGCAACAGGCAAGAAGTGAAGTAATGAAACCCGAGACAAGTGTCTGCGGGACTACAAATATTGAACAACGATACCAGCGGTATACTAACCGACAAAGGAACTAAAACGTAGTACCCAAACAAGAGACAAGTCTCAGTAACCACGACAAAAGCGTGGAACGGGCTATGAAGAAGATATAATGCTAAGAAAAAGGGGTCTCCCAGAATGGGAAACACCCCAGTTAATGGTTATCATGTGGAGACAGTGAGAAGTACCCAGAAGATTTATTGTCATGACGGTAAGATCAGATAAGGGCCAACAAGGCCACTGATGACAGCGCGGGTAAGAAAAAGACACAACCGGTGTGTGTGTTTAACCGATAGCCAGTTAGCATGGCGCACTTGCCATGGCAAGTGCTGCTATAACAGGGCTGTTCGGGAAGTTTTAGCAAACTACTAGTGCTTAGTAAAACACCATGGAGTTAAAAGAGATCATCATAACTGTGTGAGGGCTTAACAGCCTAACCTTTGCAAATGGGAATACACCAGTCAGCAAGAAGCTAGACTTGGTTAAGGCAAGAAGATGTTGTGAAACCATGAGAATTTTTCTTTCAAACTCAGATTTATTTCAAACTCTTTTCTTTCGAAACCAAATTTTCTTTCAAACCCATTTTGTTTCAAACCTCTTTTAAAACCAGACCAGGAGACCTACACCGGCCGTAGTGCCACACAGTAGCTAATTTACATCCAGTTCACTTTCGAATAACCGGATGGAAACCGGTAAGCCCAAGGGTAGAAACCCGAGGGAATGGATGGAGTTTATAATGATACAACGGTTGATAGACTTTCCCTTGATCAAGTTCGGGAAGCACGGAATATATATTGTCGCGGGACAATATAAGGGAGTTGACAACAGAATACTTCACCTAGGCGTGTGACGGACACTACGAGTGTACCAACTGTGTTGTGGGACGACCACACTCCGATAGGAGCATGTGGGCCTGACAGACCTACTTATAGGTTAGTTGGGTAAGTAGCAATGTATCAGTATGATACCCCATATATGTATACGAGTAGAGTCCGGAACACGGGAAGTAGTCGACTCCATACTACGGTCCGCAGTAAAAGTCAAACAAGAGTGACGGATTACCAAGAATGGTTGAAGTAAGGAACTCAGTTAAGTTAAAAAGGACTAAAGGAACTAGTAAATTTATTTCAAGGAAATGTATAGGAGTCAAGAAGTGCGAAGTGCACGGACTGTTATGTAAAGACATCACATATGTCTTAAGAAGCCTGAGGGATAAACATGATAGCTGGAGTGAATACCCAGTCTATTCATGGTAAGGCAGAAGCCTAGTGTGGACACATTAATGTGCAACGAACGGGATGACACTCCCGGATTGATCACCTTGACTCCCAGGGAGTATCGATCTTCACTAGAGAAACTATTAAACCCATCTAAGAACGCAAGCGGCGTGGTTAACTAAACATACCAAAAAGTGCAGCCAAGTGTAATGGCATATTTTTAGTAACACCTAGGAGCAATCCTTGAGGGGTGTTTGGGTTAAACATAGTTGGATGACGCAATGTAACAGAAACGCAAGAGTTGAAACAATTACTCGGATACAACACTGAAGGAAACCCACTTAACAGTAGGACCCTAAGTTACCAAAGAGACAACTTGGAAGGGAATCGGGACAGTAAGGCTTATAAGCCACAACAACTTGTGTTATGTAAATGTGATCAGTTGCAGAAGTATATGTTATACAAGTAAATAGAGCGGAGAACGAACCACTGCATTAAGAGTGGGGATACCTCTCGGTATTGTGAGACCGCAGGAGCGTAGCTATATGAACCAAGTTCGAGGAATATGTTAGGGATTGACCATGTTGTTATTACCCTAGAACGATTTGAATAAGAATAATACGAAAAGGAAGTGTTTGTACAAGTTGTGTAGACAGGAAGGGTAATAAGTCTGATAGCAGCCACCATGGGTGTGTGATGCTAAATGCGTAGCGAATAACGCTCAAAGAACGTAAGGACTCAAAAGATAGTATATTCAAAAAAAAAAGAATCAGCCAAATAAGTGGCCAAACCCAGCGTAATAGCGGAAGCTAATATAAGAACGAATGCAGTGTAAGTTGATGTTGTATAATGAAAGAGGATACGACGTGCAATAAGCGACTGTCGTATAAGTGTTGTTAAGTGATAGTATGACAAATAAGCGGAGTTATGAGTTAAACCCAGCAGAGATACAATGGTAGGTGTTGACAAATGAACTAGGCAGTAAGCCAGTAGCCATTATTATGTGATAAGGACTTCAGTAAAACACAGTGTAAATTCCTATGGCAATCGCATAAGAGATTTACTATCAAGAGTTTACGCCTCTGCACTCTGTATGACTGAGTGTTTTGGTATTGCACTTGCGCAAAAATGATCGAGTGGGATAGCTAGGATTTGGGAAATGTTAATTGTGGTGGATGTATAAAGAAACTTATAATACTATAATGACCGATGCATAGGAAATGCAAGGTCATACTAATGGAAATGATACTGGTACAGAACCAAATGTGGAAGCATGACTGGCATTAAGTGACTACGATAGCACAAAATACCTAATATCGGTATGGAATAGACCTCAAGTGTCAGCAATAACCAAGAGAGCACTACACTTTAGGTGGTAGCTCAATCTCAACCGACAGTAAGTCGGTAGAAGTAAGTCAATCATTGTGAAATACATAGCAGTTTACGCACTAAGTTATTAGAGAAGTGGATGGAAAGTTTTGAAACTCACCGAATTCGCTCAGGGTAAGAGATACCATGCGTCGGTTGAGAAACCATTATTACCAAGATAAGGGTAATACATTGGGGATGTACAATACAGTAACAGTAACGAATGGGGCAAACTAGCTCTACTATTATAAGAGTTTCGCAATAGAGGCCAGTGAGCCCATGCATCAGATACCGAATATACATTGTGAATGTGAATAAATGGCTAGTTATCAATGCCTAAAAGCCTCACAGGCCAGGACCGAAACCTGTTATGCGTTAGATAAACTCCAATGAGAATTCTTGGTTTAGGGACTAACCGTCAACATGGTTAAGATCCTCTAACCAGAACACATTGTATAACATACCGCGTGGAAGTTAAAACACTCCACGACGGCAGAACATTTTAAGCCAATGTTCAGTGACTGATTACGTGGGCGTAATCCCTTTTAAGGGGGGTAGAGCGCAAAGCCGCTTAGTGTGTTTTACCGTACAAGTGTACGTGAACTATGTTGTGCATAGCACAAAAATGATTTGTTATGATGGTTGGCGCGTGTGTTATATAAACATACGCATACATTCATGGTTAAATTGTGGTAATTGCGCACAAAAGATGCGAATGCCATTGTGGAAAGTGTGTTTATTTTGTTAACAGTTGTGTGTGAGAGTACAAGTGGAAGGGAGTAAAGAAACTCCCGGGGAACTAAAACCCCGACAGTGTATAAATGTAAACCATGTATTGTATTTTGATAAATATATATATATATATATATATATATATACAGTGTTATGGTTTATGAAGGGGAATGGGATTGACATAGAACCTAATGAGAAGTAAATTCCCTAGGTAACTTGAATTAAGTTGGATTTGGATGATGACTGATAGACGGAGTTCTATCCCTTGGAGATGTAATGATTATGACTAGAAGGATTAAAAGATAGAAAATGGAATATGCTTGAATTAGTTGTTGGTTGAAAATGAAGTGGGAGGTGAAACTTGATTATCATGAGATCAAGGGAAGCCGAACACAAATTGGGGCCGAAAGATAGTTCAACACTGATGCTGATCACATCAGGGTTGGATGACTCTTGAAGCTCCCTGTAAGTGGTCACAAACAACCACGTTAAGAAAGATACAAAGAGCATGAGTTGAACTTGGAGTTGAATTGCGTTTTCAAAAAGGTTTTTCAAATGGCATTTCCAAAACAGCCGATTCATATTTTGAATAAAGGATTCTCTTATATACTTAACCTAGTAAAGAATATTTTTGTAATACTTGCTCACGAGCTGAGGACGTATGAGCCTTTGTCTTCGGACCAGTGACATGAGAAGTATATTTTAAAAATGTATGTGATTGTTTTGACCTCCCAAAGGAACGGGGACCAGAAGGTGTCCATCGCGACCGGGTTCTGCGGGATCACAGTGTATATGTACTCAACATGGGACTCGAGCCCATGGAGAGATGGAAAAAGGTATTTCTGTTTGTTATACATGCTAAGACATGTTGTGTGGTATGGGTAAGAAATATTATTTTTGGACCTTGAGTCATAATGTGGTGGAGTTCCGAAAGTGTTATGTATCCAGACCTATGAGTCTAACAGTTGTCATGTTACCCAGACCTGAGAGTCTGAGGGTTGTTATGTAAGTGTAATGTTATTAAGGTACCCGGACCGTGAGCCCGAGGTTATCATGTAAGTATGTAACGATATGGTTATGTATAATGTGGATATGTTGCCCGGACCGGTAAGTCCGAGATTGGATGTAAAGGGTGGTTGGTAATGGAAGTTTATTTGAAAGTAATTCCCGCATTCTAATCCAATGATGCGTGGAAATGTGAACTTCGAGGACGAAGTTCTTTTAAGGGGGGTAGATTGAAATACCCCAAACCTTGGTATGTTGTTTAAAGGTTAAACTATGGTATTTAAAGGC
Organism: Limonium bicolor; assembly: GCA_023374045.1. Lineage (NCBI taxonomy): Eukaryota > Viridiplantae > Streptophyta > Magnoliopsida > Caryophyllales > Plumbaginaceae > Limonium > Limonium bicolor. The sequence continues at coordinate 5,163,615 of CM041779.1, read as the reverse complement.
TAAAAAGTGCCTTAGAAACAACAATGAACCATTTAAACCATGGTAAAACACAATAAAACACTAAGACACGGTTTGAGCAAAAACATGCTCTAAGCTTGGAGTGAACTTGGTTAGGACCCAAGGAGCCTACCAAGACTTGATAATATTTAATTATGATTTTATAAGGCTAATTAAGTCCTTAGGAAACCTTGGTAGACAATGAAACCAAACAAAACACAAATAAATACCTTAAGGTCAATATGGGCTAAAATGTGCTCTAAGCTTGGGATAAATTTGTATAAGACCTAATGGTCATACCTATACCTTATAAATATGTTAATGAACATATTAAATCAATTACCAAAGAAAACCAAGCTTGAAAACGAGTTAAAACACAAAAAGTGCTTTAAGGAGTCTTAAAGCACGTTTTTGAAAAATTGTCTTGTAAATGAGTTTTGAATGGCTAAATGTCCATCATTACTCTTTAATTAACATGTGTACTATATGGTATCACATTTGGGAGTCTATATCAATGGGAAATCAAAAATTTCACATCTATGTGCCTTGTTTTAGTGAATAGTAACTTTAATAAGCTAGTTTGTAACATATGATGTTATAAGTAATTAAATGAGTCAATAGAGACTAAAATACCCCTAGGTAAAGATGGGGGCCAGTTTTTATCATGGTGAGTCACCAACATGTAAAAGAAATCAATTAAGGAAAGGAAGGAAAAGTAAATAAAAGAAGAAAGTTACTTTATAACATAAATATCTTAACAAAGTGCACTCTCTCACCTCATTCTCTTCTTCCTTCTCATTTCACACGGTCTTCATCTTCTCCTCTCTTCTTCAAAAACGATGGGCTATAGTAACCTCTCTTCTCCATCTTCATTTCCTTGCCAAATCCAACTCCATGCTCCAAATCAAATTCTAAGACCATGTTTGTCTTAGTTAGACTAAGCTCTACACTTCTATCTTTTTAAATCTTCAAGAACTCGATTTTGGTGCCATGGAGATTCACCATTGAAGGAGCTTGAGCTCACCTCTTCACATATTATTGTTCACCTTTGCTTCAAGGTAAGGAAACTCAAAGAAAAATGAAGTTTCCCTCATGTTTTTATCTTGACCGAGAATCACCATTAATGGTGCTCCTTGTGTTGCTTTGTTATAGCTCCATTTGAATCTTTCAAGGACTTGGTGGAGTCCTCTCTTGATAGATATTCCAATTCCCTTCAAAGACCAAGGTAAAACAACTATCTTAATGCCTTTTGAAACAATGTAAACCTAGGGTTTACAATGAGTTTAAGCTTGGAGCTTGAATACTCATTATGTTGTTTGTACAATGTTTAGAACTTGACAAGGAATCAAATACCTTACCGGTTTTATAAGGAAACAAGAAAGAAGTTGTTTGGAAAAGAGGTAAATATACTAACCTAATGTTGTTTAATGCCTTAGGAGAAATGAGCTTATAATGCTTGTTAAAACTACCTAAAGAGCAAATGGTGAATGACTTAGTAAAGTGTTCAAAAGAGACTAGTAAAAGAACATATGTCTTGTTGTATGTATTTGCAGGTCAAAGGCATATATATTGTGGAAATTCAGTGTTTAGGATTTATGCACTTTAAGGGCCTAAGAGCCATGCATTTAAGGGCCTAAGTGTCAAGCAATTTAATTTATGCGTTATATTGTGATTTGGTGTAATTTGAGTGAAGTTTTGTGTATGAGAGTGTCCTTGGTGATTTTAGGTGTTCTTGTGTGATTAATGGAGAAAACAATGTGTTTTGGTCTAGTAATGTTCTAGGAGAACCCATGTCAAAATTTAGGAAAATGTATAAGAAGTTCAAAGTGTTTTAAAGGAAGTGTTCTAGAGTGTAATATGGATTTAGGCATTATTTTGAGGTTTTAATATATACCAAAGTCATTTTAGACTTAAGTTGAGACTTAGGCAAACTTTGGTAAATTGAGGAGAAAGTGTAAGCTTGGAAAAGGAATTGTAAGAATGACATAAGGAGTTTTGATTTGTAAGAAAGGATGTTTGGATGATGATGTTTGTGTGGAAGATATGTCTTGGTATAATGGTTAGAATAGGCATGAAACATCACTTAGGAACCTAGGGAGTAGATACTATAAGTGTTGGAGGCTTTGGAGGAATTTGGCTAAGTGTTTAAAGGCTTGAAAATTGAGCATTTTGTCTTGTCCGAACTTCCGTCCGGACATGGAAGTTCGGACAGGCTCTGTTGGGTAAGAATTTTGCACACTCGAACTGTGTCCGAACTTGGGAAGTCCGGACACATGTTCAGACGCATGGATTTCCGCATTAAGAGATTCTCGACTCATGTCCGAACTTCCGAAGTCCGGACACAAGTTTGGACGTGTGTCTGTTTTCAGTTCAAAGTCACGGCTTGCGTCCGAACTTGGAGGTTCGGACACAAGTTCGGACAGGCCACTGTATGGACCAAAATTGTTGTTTTAAGGTATGGAAATGGTGTGTAATGATGGGGATTGATAGGTAATGATGTTATAAGGTTGTATAAGACATGTTAGGTGAGTTATAATGACAATTTGGCGGGTGAAAAGTTGAAGTAAAATGTAAGAGTGAAACAAGTTAAAAATGTAAAGGTATTTAACTAGTTAACGGGGTTAAACCATGGTCATTTGACGTTACACAAACATGTTACCCCAATGTTAATGAAAGCAACTTTAATGTACCAGTTGTTCGAGAATTGTTCGAGGAACGTAAGTGGACATGGTAAAGTGGACTCCGGTGCCAGGTATGGTTTTCTTGCAACCTGTGTCCTACCGGATTACACCGGCTTGTATGCCAATGTGTTTTTCTGAGTGTTTGCCACCTTGTAAGATAAAACATGTAATGAGTTTATAGTAATTCATTTATGTGGCGATTCTAGTCTCCGGTACCGTTTAACCTCAAATAAGTGTTAAACCTTAACTAACCAAAACTAGGAACACATGCGAGATCGGTATTCGGAGTTAACGACCCAAACCTTGGGAACGTTCTAACCACGGCTATGCGTGAGTTAGTTGTGTATTTTTGTTGTGTGCAAGTGCGTGACCCTCCCTTGCGTGTTTAACTCGGTCGTAATACCGTATGGTTGTGGATGTGATAAGTTCCATAGTGGAACTCTAACTACTTATTTATAAGTATATATGTACTAACGGGGGGTGAGGAGTCCGGTCATGTTCCGGCCACGCGTGTGAGGACGGGAGTCGATGTCATATCCGGTTCGACTCTCTTGGTGTATGTATGGGTTGTATTCCAATTTGGTTTCAACCTTCCCTTAGCTTATCCAAAGCTAGTTTACTGACTCACGTCGGGCCACAGGGGCATACAAATGTTGTTTCGGTGTGCTTGGGATTACTATATCCGACGCACCTTGGTGTTATGTTAACCGTTCAAATTAACAGGACGGTAACGAGATATGTAACGAGCTTAGCATGGGGTTGGCAACAATCTCTAGGCTCACTGTGTTTATTAACTATGGTGGAAGGTTCCTAATGAGAACCGTACTTGTGGTGTTATGTGATGTTTGTTATGGATTATGGATGCGAATTCCGGTTATAATAAGGAGCGTTTAAGGATAACCCGATTAAAGGGTAAGTGTCGTCTACTAGGGAAGTAGCTCCGTTTAGGGGAGAGCCACTCTAGCGTTAAAGGAAACAATGTGTGATTTGTTATGTATGGATGCGTTGGATGTTTGTTGTACCCTATTGTTGGGTGCATGCAATGTGATGTGTGTTTATGGTTTACATGCGTGATTTAAATATAATCAACCGCATGCTAAGACGACAAATAGTTGTGCGTGGCCCGGTAGCATGCGGGCTGCGGGATTACCATACCAGCAAAGGTGCTGAGCCCCTTGGGGGCCACCCTTTTCTTCCTTTTCTATTTCAGGTACAAGGAGCTGGAAGCCGTTCGAGAGTAGGACGGGGTAGGTGTTTATACATGGGTAGCCATTTAAATGGTGTAAGCATTGTAGGCGTAGTAAGATCGAAATTGTTATCGGCATTAGTTTGTGAATACTCGGTACGGTTGGAATGTATAAAGTATATGGGTTGTTGTTAAGGGAAGCAAATGTAACGTATAGTTGCTCGGGAATCTAGTCCATCAGACCGATACAATGTACGTGTATTAGCCTTGTTAGCCACGTGGGTGGTTAACGGCGTGTAACACCATTGAAATAAGTAATGTGATGAGTTGAATTTTCCGCTGCAGTTTGATGTTATGTGTACGGTGGTAGTTGGGGTGTTACAATGTGTGTGAGAAGGTGATAATAAAAAACATGGCCTCGTACACTTGGTTGGCTAAAAAACTAATGGTTGATGCAAAGGCTAATCCAAACCTAAGTGGGACGAACATAAAGACTTTGTGCATGGAAAGATTTGGTTTGGAAGTGAAGAAAGGTGTAAGCTACAAAGTTCGAGAACAGCTGAAGCGCATACTTGAAGGTGGCCATGAGCAGTCCTATGCGCTGATTCCAAAATACCTTGATGTCATACGTCAAACAAACCCTGGATCTTTTACAAACTGCTCGGTGCCCAGAGAACCACCTTATGTTTTCACAAAATGCTTCATTGCATTTGGTGGTTTGGTTCAGGGATTCATGTCTGGATGCCGGCCGTTGATAGGGATAGACGGGCGTCATTTAAAAGGGTATTATGGTGGTGTGCTGTTATCGGCAGTGGCGTTGGACGCCAATCAAGAAATCATTCCATTTGCTTATGCGGTTGTTTGTGAGGAGAGAACACTGACATGGGAATATTTTTTCCAATGTCTGAAGATGGTGATTGGGGAGGGAGAGCCATTGCCATGGACTTTCATCTCAGACAGACAGAAGGTATGATCTCACATTCTGTAAATACTAATTACAGGGGCATTTCATGTACTTCGTAAAAGTTTTAGTGGCATTTCATGTACTTTTGTAAAAGTTGTAGTGGCATTTCATGTACTATCGTAAAAGTTGTAGTGGCATTTCATGTACTTTCGTAAAAGTTGTAGTGGCATTTCATGCACTTAACTAATAGCATTTCATTTACTCTTTTTCAACAGGGGATAGATCAAGCAATGTCTACATGGTTTCCTAATAGCCCTAGGAGATTCTGTTGCAGGCATTTGTATCAGAATTTCCGGAAGAGTTTTCCTAGGGCAAAAATGATGTAAGTTATTGGTTTTCATAATACTTTATTACCATAAAGTGATGGTTTAACCATTTTATAATATTGAATTCTTATGTAATTGAAGGCAAGCGTTCTGGTCTGCTACAAACGTATTTTCGGAATTCAATTTCCTAAAAGCAATGGACCGGATAAAGGAAATGGATAGTGGGGCGTATGACGATCTTAATGACATACCTTTAGAGAGTTGGGCAAGACACAAATTTGATCATGAGGTATGCACTCTTTTCCTCTTGCTTATCTGAAAAATGAAATTTCATTATGTATTTCCTGAATTATTTTTCCTGATTGTTCAGCAGATAAAGTGCGCTGAAAATACATCAAATTTTGTGGAAGGATTCAATGCTACTCTAACTGTTCATAGAACCAAGCCGATTCATGTGCTGCTTGAAGGTACTATATACTTTCGTGGAATTAACTCATTAATGTTTGCATAACTATCTATAGTACAATTTGATTGAAGTTTACAATGTGTTTAATGTAGGTATTCGAGCGCAAATAATGCTGAGACACTATGAAAGGAAGGAATTGCAGCCAGTTGGGATGCGGATGGCATTTGGCTGGGAATTTTGAAGAGATTAACAGCACTGGAGAGGCATCAAAGGACAGAGCTTGCTTTGCAAGACCTTCTGGTCGGTCAAAATTTGAAGTACTTGACGAGAGTGCAACTTTGATTGCCGATCTGGAAAAGATAGAGTGCATATGTGGAAGGTGGCAGCATACCGGCATTCCTTACAGGCATGCATTCAAGGCCATAAAGCTATTTGGAGGGGATCCTATTGCATACATAAGTCCATACTTCAAAGTTGGATCCTATCATGCTAGTTATCATCACAACATCAATCCCGTGCCTTCTCAGGAATTTTGGCCTACTACGGCAGATGAGACAATTGAGATTCAGCCACCACTGCTGAAGAGGGGCATCGGTAGGCCAGCTAGAAACCAGCGTAGGGAGGAGAACGAGAAAAGAAAAGGTCCACTATCAATTAGAATAAAATGCAGCAAGTGTGGCACTTTTGGCCACAATATAAAGACTTGTAAGGGGGGACCTACTCAGAGGGAAGTGAGATCCACGCTAGGATCAACAGCACAGGCCGGTCCAAGTCAAGCTTCGCAAACCGAAGCTGCTGCTGCTAGTACTGCTGGTATTACTTCTGGTGCTGCTGCTACTACTGATGGTACTGCCGCGCCAAGAAAGAAGAGAGGAGGGAAGCGCAAGAAAGGTGCGACATCAGCAGGTTCATAATTTAGCTATTATGGTGAATATTTTTGGGTTTTTGGGTAGCTGATGAATATGCAAACTTTTTATGCATTTGCTCTAATGAACATATGTGGTTCTGGTGAACCTTTTTGGTGGGTGAATGGGTGTTGTTCTGTAAACAGCATTACAACTTTTTGTAAACAACATTAGAACTTTTTGAATAAGTGTTGTTCATGAAGTTGTTGTACTCTACATATGTGGTTCTAGTGAACCTTTTTGGTGGGTGAATAGGTGCTGTAAACAATTTTACAGCTTTGGGTATGCTTAGGACTTGTTTGTATTCTGATCAAAGAATGGGTTGAACAACAATGCTAAGACATATTATTTGAATTAAAAGGAAATCTTACAATTTGCGGATACATGTTACAACAACTAGTATTACAACAATTTTGATACACCACTTTTTGATGGCCCTTTTCATTTCCTCCTCTACCTCCTTCTTTATCTGTTGCTTAAGGTTGTCAATACCATGCAATGAATGTCCTGATTCTGCAGTCCCCTCCTCTTCATAGACAGCAGGTCTTGTAGTCGACATTCGTTGTGTGGGATTTGTTTGTGATGTACTCCCGGGTTGAGAAGTTAAGCGGGGATCATATCGATCTTCCATAACCAGTGCCCACCATTTGAAGAACCCACAGTTCTAGCAATTATAGTAAGTGAATCCTGCTGATTTCCGGTTGTATGAAACTTTGAGAGTTACTGGGACTCTACACTTGCAATGTATTGTTTGAAATTTCCCTTCTATTGTGGTTGTGTATGTGGGGGGATACATTTTTGATGTGCTATGGGTGAGTGTGGGAGAGATATAAACATTATACAGTCCTACAATGAGTTTTTATAGCACAAAAGGGGGTCTGAATGAAGAACTAGCCGTTAGAAACAAAAAAATAGCCGTCTTTTTTGTTACAAGGGCATTTCATGTACTTTCGTAAAGTAACAGGGGCATTTCATGTACTTTTGAAAAAGTTGTAGTGGCATTTCATGTACTATCGTAAAAATTGTAGTGACATTTCATGTACTTTGAAAATTTTTCAAAAAAGTGACCGGTGGAACCCAAAAGTAGCTGTTGAACAGTGACAAAAAATTTTAGGGGCAAAAAGGTCATTTAAAAAAACTGACTTCAGATGGAAAGTTAACGTCCATTCAGGCGGAGGGGCATTTCATGTACTTTTCGGAAAATATAGTGGCATTTCGTGATCTTTTTTTATGGCATTTCATGAATTAGACAAAAATATAGTGGTATTTCATGAAATTTCCCAAAAATATTTCAAAATTGATATATTTAGCCCCAAGTAGGGTAGTTGATTTAGTGGAGGATGTAGTAAGGGAGAAGAGGTCATGAGTTTGAATCTCCAACACACCCCTTAGTGTAGTTTACAGGTTAGTACGTCACCGTGGCTTCACTAAAAAGCTCTTTAAGTTGCATATTCCACTTATAAAAAGGGTAATTTCATTATTTCTGGTTACTTCATGAAATGCCCCCGTAAAATAAAGAAAGTCATAAAATGTCACTACATTTTTGTAAAGGTCCATGAAATGCCACTACAGTCATTGACCAGAAGACAAAATGACAACATACCCTTATAAGTTAACGAAGTACTTTTAAAGTTTACAATATGCTCCTAAGTGTTAAAAAATTCATTAAAAATTCAAACTATTGGAAAAATATAGATAACCATAAAAAATATAAAAAATGCAAATAAAAAAAAATCATAAAATATTGAAAAAGTGAACATTTCTTATATTTTTTTAAAATTATTCAATACGTTATAAAAGAATACCGTGTTTCAAACACATAATTTATGCAAAATTTCTACCAATTTATACCAGTTAAGTACCATAATTTATACCCATTTCAATTATTTTTTTCTATCAAATTAAATTTTTTATTAAAAATTTTTTATATTTTTTGAACTAATATTTAGATTTTTTAAATTTATACTATTTTTTAGATAAATTTATCACTTATGTTGTCTGAAAAATATTATGTCATTAAGTTATCTACAAAATAAAATATAATGTGTTAAAATAATTTTTCTGAATATTATTTAAAAGATACAATATAATTTGTTTTGAATAAATAATATAAATTGGTAGTGAACAAATAATTTTAAAATGTTGGTATAAATGGTACAATTTTGTAGAAAAAAATTGTATAAATTATGTGTTTCAAAATCTATATTCTTTTTCTATGGTATGAATAATTTAAAAAATCTAATAAATATTTACTTTTTTAAAAATATTTTACTGTATTTCTTTTCATTTTTTTAAAATTTTATAACATTTTTGAATTTTTATAGTATTTAAATCTTTTGTGAATTTTTTAACACTTATGACATATTGTGAACTATAGTATTTTGTTAACTAGTAGAATCGTTTTTGTATTTTATAATGACTATAGTGAATTTTTAAAATGTAGTGACATTAATTTTTTTTTTATTATCGAACATTTTATGATATTATATTTCATTAAATTTCCCAAAAAAAACAGGTATATTTATAAAAAGTTTCCCGCCCAATAATGCTGTCTATTCTCAAAGAACCGGGAAAGATAACTAAGAGGTAGAAGAAAGACACAACTGCCTACTAAGCCGAGAGGTCGAAGGCGAAGCTTAACCAGCCTTTCCTGCTCTGGTAGCCACCGTCGTTCAATATCGTTCTCAGTACCGTGCCTCTTGCATCATACAAGCAACACCAGGTCACAAATATCAATTGGTCTTGTGAATTGGTGCTAGTTCGCTGGCTTTGTTCAAAGCATCATTCATTCTAATATAACAGCAGGCCGCCTTCTTTACTCTTCGCACCACGGTATGTGTATGCTAAAATTTGTTTTGTCCTGCAGTTTATTTGCATGTTACGAATTAATGCTAAATCCTGAGTTCGAGCTAATTGGTTTCGTCTTACGCTGAGTTGGTCGCTTGGATGCAAACGTCGATGTGCTCGATCTTATAGGGTTTCGAGATACGAACCACGGGATAAACTATGGAAACTGAAATTAAAGAGGAATTCAACAGAACTGGATTTGCCGTCGAGGATGGCGAAGTTCTCAACAAGTGTAAGTTCCGGATCTGTGCGGTTTATGCATAATTCCTTCTGAAGGTTGTAATGTTCAACTTTCTCAGGTCTTACGTTTTGCATCAACCACAAGCTCACACCGTCGGCTCTGGTCTCGGAATGGGAAGTTTACTACCTCAACAGGTCTGATTCACGTTTCTCTCATTCTATTACCGGCTTTCTCGGCCGCGATTGTGTTTGTACTTATCTAAGGTCTTTTAAATTGAAGGATTTTCTGGAATTTAGACTGGAGCTTCTTGTATTCAATTTTAAGTAATGATGTGCTAGACTATTTGGTGAGATGGTTGCGCTTGAATATGATGAAATGATTTTGATTCTTTATGTTTGGATCCTATATAGTCTGGCCGTTGCTCTAAATCATTTTCACTTAATGGCTGTATCTTTTATAGTCTTGCCCGTGATCTCTCTTTGCTCCCTTCCCTGTACAAGATTTGACGAGTTATGAACTAGATTAGCCAAAATATTGAGTCGACGGATTGTGTGCTTTGCTCTACTCGGAGTGCTAGTGATACTGATATGTCAAGTTCGTGCTTCTAGTTTTTCTAATACAAAGAGTTATGTCTCAGGCAACTGACTGATTTGGTCGTTCGAGATGATGAAATGGAAGGATTTCTATTACACCTACAAAACGAACAGAAAGAAGCCCTTATCAAGGAGGAACCTAATCTTCATATCTATTCAAGCAGAGATGTTGACATGTAACCACTCTTTGAGCATGTCATAAGCTATCTGCCTAATTTGATTTTCCGTTACTCAACACTATTTCCCAGAGATTTTTTAATCTTCTCGATAATGCGTTGATGTTAATAGGCTCTTAGATGACGAACCAGAAGATGTCAGAGAAGGTTTGCTTGAAACTCCAACAGGAAAACCCTCCACTCACCATCAAAATTTATATACTTTAGGTTACAAAACAAAGGGAAGCGTTTCTTCATCAGGTGTCTTGTGACTCCGTTTGGACAGCGGGTCAACAAATTTGTGGTTCAGTTCACAATCAACAAGTAGGAGGCTACTAATGGTACGGAAGAAGAACATGAAACTAACGATCTTGTTGAAGATGATATTATCAGAAAAGTACGCCCCAGTGCAAGGTGTTCTTTGCTTGTTCATGGTTGTAGGGCTGAACACGGTTACAGATTTATGTACGACAAAATTGAAAACAAGGTATGTTTGTGTTAAGTACTTAATGGAAGCACTCACAAGTTTAATTCGCAAGATGGTATCTAAAACTCTCTGGTGATTTTAGTTCAATGCTCTTGAAGATCGAATTAACAAAACTGCATCAGCGTTTGTTGCCTCAGGACTTTATGAAAACCCAGTGGACCCGACTGTATCTTCCCAGGTAATCTAGATGGTAACAATCTTTGTGCCATGCAATTGCATCTCAATTCATTTTTCACTTCTCCCGTCATAGGAAATATGGGCAGGTCTATTTAGGCGTCGTTACTAAGTATTTAGTATTGTTTGTTGTTTATAATATAATACAACTAAGCTGTAAGTATTAGGAAGCTGGCGGTTGGCAAGTTGTTATGACAGCTGTCCTGTGGTTGTTATACCAGCTGCTAGCCTACTTAAGGGAGGATTTGTCTAAAGCGTAATTCATTCTATAATCAATGAATAAAGATGTCCTCTATTGAGGAATTGCTGGATAAAAGACCTGAGTACCGTAACATCCTGAATCTTTGAAAGGTTCATATAAATAATGACTTAATAATTTCCAGATTCAGCAAGTATAGTAAATGTCAATTTTTCTGACAAATTTGTATCAGAAAACTATATTTGCGGTTGGGATGATCTCGTGTGATGGAGAAGGAGGTCGCCTAAATGAGAAGTCGGTCCTACTACAGAGCAGGTATCGAGCATTTCTGTAATTTATGTATCAAGCAGTTAAGCTTACAGATACTTGGAATGATCTATGACAACTTTCTAACCTGAAGTTGTGAATTCTTGGTTCTGTGAGCTTCCGTTTGATCAAGAATGCACCATGAAGACTTCCTAACCTGAAAATGTGAATTCTTGGTCCTGTGAGCTACTGTTTGAACATAAGAATGCACCAGGAAGACCTCCTGAACTGGAACTTCAAAAACCATGGTTTTGATATTGTTGTCATCTCGTATTTAATGTGGATCTAACCTTAAGTCTGAAACAATGTTACGTTATTATCCTTGTTGGTTGTATTTTGAATATGTCACTGCATGAACTTTGCAGTGCTGAGCATTCGGGAGGACAGTGTGTTCGCCTTGATTTGGAAAAATTGAGCCACTATTCTATTTTTCCAGGACAGGTAATCGAGGAAGGAAGGAGTTTATGCATCTTATGACAAAAGATTTACCTATATCTGAACATTAACAAGAAGATGATCCTGTATTTCAGGTGGTAGGGATTTTAGGAAATAATCCTAGTGGACATTGTCTTATTGCGTCAGACATTATAGGCTCTGTCCCGTTCTCTGGCTCTGCTGATGAGAGTTTACAAACCCCAAAGAGACAAGCTCTTGATGAAGAATCCGTATCAAATTACCTACCTGATGAAGCTTCTGAAATCTCATTGGTAAGCGTGTTTGAAATGATTAATGATTCTTTTCTATAAGAATTGTGATGATTAATTGTTATGCTCCTAAAACATTAGTCAGGTGCTCTTCTACTGAAGTTTCTTGCTTGAAATGATCTATATGCTCGATCTGTATAAACATGGGTGAACTCTATTTGATATATA